>JAHRHZ010000289.1:8491996-8546973 GCA_024137785.1 Ginglymostoma cirratum | reverse complement strand
CACACACACACACACACACACACACACACACACACACACACACACACTGTTTGTAGGCAGAGAGATCAAAAGATCATACAACTGGTGTGAGTGGAGCATCAGATAAGTCTCTGCACGTAACCAAAAGTGTTAGACAGTGTGCGCAATGTTTATAAAGTCAATGTCAGTGCTATGCTGCGCTGCCATGACAATCAGGCAGAGCCATAGCAATATACAAAACGTGACATCTCAGGTTAGACACTGAATTGTACGTATGAGGCTTTGTTCAAAATCTGTTGTTTCAGAATTTTAATTTGGAATCAGGCTGGTCTTATTCCGAAAGTTAGAATTTATAAGATGCCACATTGATTGACTGTGACTACAAATTGTGCTTTTTTTTTTTTGAACAAAATAGAATGTATCTGCAAATAAACATCTTGGATAGGTATGTACAGCTGCGCATGGTGTGAAAGAGACAGCACAAGCATGCAACAGAACAAGAGCGTGTGGGTGAGCCATTGTCATACAAAATAGAACAGACTACTGCAAAGAACCATGCTGACAACTGAACAACCAGGAACACTACAGATAACTACTTGTCAATCCAAGCAAAGAATACACCTGTCAACTCAGACTGATCAAGAATTTTGATCCAGTCTTTGAGATTTCTACGTGCTCTCATCCTACGCACTTCTCGCACAGGAGACTTCTACTGCCTTCTGAAGATACACAAAAGCCAACACACCTAGACGTCCCATCATACCAGGCAATGGGACCTGTGAGAGAACGTCACTGGTTATGTCAAATGCATCTTGAAACCCAACGTACAAGGAACCCCCAACATCTGTCACGACAATCCAGATTTCTTACAGAAACTCAGCACCCTCAGACCAGTCGAACCAGGAACATTCCTCGTCACAATGGATGTTTCAGCACTTTACACCAGTATCCTCCACGATGACAGCATTGCTGCAACTCAATACCAACAACTGCGAATTTCCAGACACCATCCTACGACTCGCGCTTCAACCTCAACCACAACATCTTCACCTTTGACAACCAGTTCTTCATCCAGACACACGGAACAGCCACGGGAACCAAATGTGCACCTTTAGTATGCCAACATTTTCTTGCATAAGTTTGGACAAGATTTCTTTGCTGCGCAGGACCTCCAGCCAACGCAATACACTAGCTACACTGACCACATTTTCTTCCTTTGGACTCATGGCAGGGAATCACTGAAACAAGTGCACAACGGTCTCAACAAGTTTCATCCCACCATCAGACTTACCATTGACTTCTCTTCAGAATTAGTCTCATTCTTGGACAAGAATGGGAAGGACAGCTCAGTACCTCACTCTAACGCATGCCCACTGATAACCTCACGATGCTGCACTTCTCTAGTTTCCACCCTAACCACATTAAAGCCACCACCCATATGGACAGACCTACACATACACTAAATCTGCTCAGATGAGGAGGAATGCGACAGACACCCAAAGGTTTTGAAAGATGCCCTTATAAGAACAGGATAAGGTGCTCAACTCTTCGATTGCCAGTTTCAATGTGCCACAGCAAAAAAAAAAAAAAACCGCAACGACCTCCTCAGAAGACAGACACAGGATAAGACTGATAGGGTACCCTTTGTGATCTGGTACTTCCCTGGAGTGGGGAAAATACACCATGTTCTTCACAGTATTCAACAAGTCATCGACGATGAGCTTCCACGTCTTGCCTTCAAACAACCACCAAACTTTAAAACGTACCATTGTTCGCAGCAAACTACCCAGCCTTCAGGGCATCAACCATAACACCACATCACCCTACCACGGCAACCTCTGCAAAACATGTCAGATCATCGACTTGGACACTAACATCACACATGGGAACACCACCCACGATGTTCATGGCAGATACTCATAAGACTTGGCCAATGTTGTCTCACTCTCACACGCTACAGGCAAGGATACCCCGAGGCATGGTACATTGGTGAAGCCATGCAGATGCTATGGCAACGGATGAATAGACACCATGCGACAAATCACCAGACAGAAATGTTCCCTCCCAGTCAGGGAACACTTCAGCGGCCAAGGACATTCAGCCTCTGATCCAAGGCGGACTCAGATACACAACCATGCAGAATCACCGAGCAGAGACTGATAGCCAAGTTTCGTACCCATGAAGGCCGCCTCAACCGTGATCTTGGGTTCACATAGCACTAGAGGTGACCCCACCACACTGTTCTGTATTTAATAAATTTCTTCCTTATTTTCCTGTTTTGACAGCATCACCTTGATGATCTCTCTACCTTAATTGGTTTGTACAGTTTTGAATTACTTAACACACACACAAATTCATCCATAACATTTGCAGATACATTCTATTTTGTTCAAAAAACGCACAATTTGTAGTCACAGTCAGCATGGCATCTTATAAATTCCAGCTTTGATAATAGAACCCAGCATGAATCCAGGTTAAAACTCAGATTCTGACCAAAGCCTCACATCTACAATTCAGTGTCTGACCTGAGATGTCACCTTTTGTACATTCCTGTGGCCCTGCCCAATTGTCATGACAGCACAGCACTGACATTGACCCTATGAAAACTTTATTGACTGTCTAACACTCTTGGTAACCTGCAGAGACTTATCTGACACACCACTCACACCAACTGTATGATCTTTTGATGTCTCTGCCTATAAACACTGTGCGCCCCCCTGCTCTCTCACTGCACCCGACAAAGGGACTGCACTCCGAAAGCTTGCTGGATTCCAAATAAACCTGCTGGACTATAACCCGGTGTCATGTGACTTCTGACTGGACCTACGTTGAATAAGTTTATGAGGCAGCTTGGGTAAACTAGAAAATCACAGATTTCTTTCTTAACAAGACTTTAGCACAAACCAGGAAATCTTTACTGGAATTGATTTAGAAAGATATTGCATAGTGTTTCATAGAAATTGAGTGGTGTGCGTCGGCAGCAGTAATCTTTGATGCCCTCTGACTTAACTGTTCTACAGGAGGGAATCTTTTAGCTACTGTCCAGTGATTCTGACCAAAGGTTCCTACATGGGCATCAGCCTTAATTGTGACAGAAGCAAAATACTTCATGGATGATCTGGCTAAAACTGTGATCAGCTATGATCAAAGATAAACTTACAGGAGAAAAACTCATGAGGCTTTGAAGTTTCAATTTAAAAGCAATTCAATTGTATATCGCTTAGCTAGGTAAAGCAGTAAGTGTAATAAGTTATTTATAACCAAGCTTCTGTTCACAATACTCATGCATTGGAGGTAGCAAAAAAAAAAAAACCCTGCCTAAAATGCAAGTAGACACTGGAAGGAAAGATACCAAGTTTAGCTGTGTTTACCCAATTTACTTTTGCTTCTACATAATTTTATTTATAACAATGAAATGGATTTGTAGCTTTTGGCAGGAGCTATATGCTTGATGTTTACCAAGGTATCTAAAACACAGTTGGTAGGCAAGTCATATTATTTCTGGTTAATGTTCCAACAATACAAGGATCCACAATATAGGATAGATAAGCAATTGTCTCATAACCAGTAGCATAGGCTAATTGTCTGCCCATGTGAAGTGCAAGCTTGCAAATAGTAAACAGTTTCTTGAATGGAGTTCAAATAAAGCGTAAATAGTGGAAACCATATTAATCGTGTCGTGCGAAACTACATATCAATTTGATTACCGACTTTAGAAGAGTAGAGACAATTCGCAGCTTTTTGTTGAGGGGGTTAGAAGTGCGCCGGAAGATAACGTTCAAATCAAACAGCAAAACAGCATGAATTGTCAACTTAAAATAACTGTAAAAGTAGTTTTGTACAAACCTGACTGTAGGTTCCTTGATAAAAGACTGGATGGATCCTTCCATACTGTTCCTCAAAATTCTGAATAAATGATACTACATCCCCAACAGGATCAGTAACACGACTCCGAGGATCTGGTCGTATAAACCTTATAGCAAATCTATTCAAAAAGACAGTTTAGATTGAGGATTTTTTTTTTTTGTTAACACGATGCTTTGTGAAACTTTTCAGTATCTCACCTAAAAATGTCCAGCAGCGTGTAATAGGTGAATCGGAAAGGAAGCATTATCAAGTAATAACTCCATCCTAAGAGACCCTGTAAAATTCAACGGATATTACTGTTAATCACTCCATTACAAAAAAACTGTACAAACCCAATGGTTTTTGCTCTTATTAAAACAAAAATTTAGATTAGTTTTATATTGCACATAAGCAAACCTCACCAATGGCTTGACCATACTATCCCACCAGGTCACATAAAATACAAACCTGTATTGGATACTTGAAGGACGGGGGGTACAATGCAAACGAGTACATAAACTAATTTTATGAATGAGGTCACTAAGTATTGATGAGCTACCTCTTAAAACTATGATTAATGATTTCTCTTGCCCTACCAGCAATCTATTTTAAATAAGCAAGGAATAAAATGAGTTATGGATATAATGTCAACCATAATCAAGATTCAATGTAATTTCAGTTGGGGAATTCGCAACCATTTTCTAATATGGAGTTACAACTAAGCATATTATATCAAATACAAAAATCAAATTTAATAAATAATGCAAAATATGATATGATTCGATGACTTCATTTTTATAAAATTAATTTTAAAGTGAAAAAATGAATAAAATAACTAATATGGCCTCACCCTAGGCTGAGGTCTTGAAACTACGTAACTATAGACTCTGTGATCTGCCGTGTGGACTTGAAGTGGGCGAGAGGAAGGTGGGTTGAAGACACTGGGAACGCCTTCTTGTTCATTTAGCCTATCCTGAACAGCTGCCTAGAAGATAAAAATAGAAATGGATGAGAAAAATTTAAGATTGAGAATAATTTAAATAATCAAAACTAAATCCATAAAATAGGTTAAATTTTAAATCATAATGCATGTTATTATACAAAGTGACCAATCACAAACTGTTAATGCTCACCACCACTCTTAGCAATATATCAAAACAAGGAGAACAATCAAATTGAGTGAAATATCAGAAACATTTCTCAAATAGGAGACAGTACATAGAAAGTTTTTTCGAATCAATGCCAAAACCCACTGTAATATTTTGTATACAATTTTGTTTGCTTCCTTTGTACCTCAATGTTCCAATGATGTTGCTCAAGTGTACGGCGACATTGGTCCATTGAGTCGATACCTGTTAAGTCCTATGGTGAGAAATATCGCAAGAAAATATTTTAATTAAAACAGTACAGACACGTTTACAGTGAAGTATTAAATTTAAATATCCATTTACATTATTTGGTGCTTCAGGCAACTAACATTTTATTGTTTTTAGTGGGTGGTTAGATGTATCTTTTCACTTTTGGCTTCGCCAAAAACTCACATTTAGAGATCAGTTGAGGAGCTGGTTTAAATACTTAAGTATTCAAAGAATATTCAAAATGACGTACAAAAACAGAAGTTGCTGGGAAAGCTCAGCAGTCTGGCAGCATCCGTGAAGAAAAAAATCAGACTTAACATTTCGGGTCCAGTGACTATCCTCAGAACTGATGGCAACTGGGAAAACATCGGTTTATATACAGAAAATAGGGAGGGGAACGGGGTAGGGAGTAAACAATAGGATAGAGCCTGAACAGAGCAAATTTGTTTTCATTCCTCTTTTACAGCATCTGCAGTTCTTTTGGTTTTTACTCAAAATGACGTACCTAATTAAACATTGAATAAATTATCTCTGAACCGTCACACTCAATCAGCTAACATTCAGTACTGAACAAGCAGGTATTTCCACTGCCTAAATATTGCGATCACTGAAGTTTGTCTGTTACCACCAGAATCTCTGTTCTCCAACAACCTTTTCCATCTCCATACCTGCCAAATTTGAAAATGGAGGAAGATTATGCACAACTTTGCAATTCTGTTTGACTCCAATGAGTTTTCTACCACATATCCATTCCATTTCCCAAGACTATATACACATCCACGTCTGCTTCAAGTAATATGCTGCTGACCCTCATCTGTACTTGAGATGAAGTCAAGCCTAGACATAATGTTCCTCTCGATGGACTCCTCTGTTCCACCCTAATAAGCTCATCCAAAGCTAAATTGCCTATCAATATATTGGTCGGACTAAATACCAGTGTAAATCAGCGACAGCTTAATCACGTTAAAAATAAACCCTTGCTTTAAAAACCCTCCATGGTCTCGTCTCTCCCCATCTCTGTAAGCTTTTCCATTCACACAAGATTTCCACAATCTCCACGTTTTAGCCTATTGCACATCCACTTTTAATTGTTCCACTACTGGGATCATTCTTTTAGCTGTCAAGCCCCTAACATCTAAAATTCCTACACAAGTCCTCTTGGGTTTCCTCCTCCTTCAAAATTAACTTTTCGACCAAGTTTTTGGTTACGAACCCCTCTTCCACATGTTTCCCCTGCGGTTATCCATATTGTAAAAAAAATACTCGTTCAGTGCCTTGGGGCATCTTTCTACATCAAAGTCCATATACAAACAATTTGAGAGTTCCTACGGTGAAGTGGTAGTGTCCCTACCACTGGGCCAATATATCAGGGTTCAAGTCCTACCTGCCCCAGATATTTCACAATGTCTGAAAAAGTTTCCAGGCTGAACAACTCTATGACTATGATTCTAAGGTGATTTGTAACATCTATACATCAAGTTGTTACTAAATTGCCTCTACAACTTAAAATGTAATTTGTACCTTAGGGCCGACACAAAAAATTCAGACTTGTCATTTCATTTTCTCTTCTCTCTTCCTCTGCCTCTGCCTCCACTCAACAACCCCGCCCACTCTTTCAAGGAAGGTATGAGACTGTGCTGCAACCTTCTATCTCCTCGTGGTTGAACTGAGAGCAACCAATTTGAGGAAACTTCCTGACAGCTGGTGATGCATTCAATTTCATCCACTCTTGCCTTGCAAAATGCTTATCCGGCAGTACAAGAATCTCACGTTTTGCGATACCAGATCTAATGTAAGATTTTATATATCACCTGAACTAAACATACAGGATACAATTGTAAAACCATACGGTTAAAGTGTCTGATTTGAAAATCTTTTAAAAATTTTAAAAAAGGGACAGAATTTCACAGACCCCTAACATTTACGAGTTTTAACAAGTTCCAGATAGCTTTCCACACACTTAATAAAATCTCAATTTAAATACTTTACACTAAGCTTAGCATACATCAATCCTGCAAAACTCTTGGATTCATTTCCTAAGTGAACATTTCACTACACAGCAATGTTTCTTCAAGAAAAAGGCTAAAATTAAAATGTTCCGAATGCTCCACAGCTGCTGCCAGGCCGGCTGGGGTTTTCTAGCAATTTCTGTTTTTGTTAAAGTTAAAATGGTTTCAGTTAAGATTATCACCAAATGTTTATTCAGCATAAAATATAGATCCAGTTAACTCAATTTTTGAAACTATTAGAGTATTAACTGTTTAGAATTTTGTAAACGAAAAGGTAGTTGACAGAGCAAGAAAAAAAACTAAGTGAATTATGCCAGATGGAGGATTACCAGAAAATGTTGTGAATACAGAAAAATGCCACAGGTGCAGAAGCTTTAGCCCTTCAGCAAGACTAAATTAATTCAATTAATGAATTAAAAAGTACCTGAGAATGACAACTCATGTCGCCCTCTATGGAATTCTGTTAAGTTTGATGAATTTACCTGAAACTGCAACAGTTTCTCTGTTTGTTCTTGCGTTAGTTCCTCCTCTTCATTGCCAGGCGCCGCCATCTTGGATCTTGCGTTCCAGGCCCGTGCGGAAGTAGATGATTTTTGGGTAAAGTCCGCAATCACGAAACGCAAAAAAAAATGCGTCCCAAGCAGTAGTTGAGTTCTGGAATTGCACCGATATTTAGAAATGGTACGAGGTGTTTCTACGCATCCGGTTTTGGATTTCGATGCATTCCAGCACTGACGGCGGACCGGTTACGGAAACAGCCGACGCTCTTCGGTAGTTCTCGGAATCGTCCGGCGCCGACCTAAACCGTCGATCGAGTTGCGGCGCCTGGGTTGAGAGATTGCAAGTTCAATTCAGTGCAGCACACGATAGCTCATGGGAGCTGGGCCGGGATTCCAGAACTTTGGCCTGGGATTCCAGAACCTTGGCCCGGGAGTTCTAGAATTCTACAACACCAATACTCGTATCCGCTTATTTTATGTTTCGTGCCCGAGGCAACACGTGTCTCTGGAGGTTTCGTCCCCTTTCTGCCATCCTCAACACCGAATATGGGTCTTGATGTATGAGACTGAGCGCAGACAAGATTGCGTTGCCAATACGCAAAAATACTGACAATAGTTGAAATACGGGGGTGGAAAAGATGTTACTGAAGTTAGACATGTTAGATGTAGAATGATATCATACTAATGTTTGCAAAGTAGTTTTCCAAGCAATTAACGTTCAGACTTTTACCTGAGAGTTTTTTAGTCGTGATTAAACATTGACTTTTTTGAATCACGTTTTGAAATTCTCCACTCAGGTTAAATTTGCCTTCTGAGTTCATTGCCGTCTAACCTTGACAATTTCCCTCCGTGTAAACTCCCCAAACCACATTTGCAACCATCCATTGATCTTGCCATTAATCTTACACGACCTCAATATTCTCATACCAGTCACTTTTGTATTGCTCTCCACTTACATCCCATTTCCAACCTTCCTGCCTCCTGTATATGCTCATAGAAAGCTTCTTCAATTTACACTCAACAACTGTGCTTTCAAAATCACACTATCTAGCCGCTGATCTTCAACAAAACAAGTCAACTGCACATACACCTCCAAGGCTTGATACTCTACAATTGCCATTAGCGGCATGAGTTTCACCCTTTGCTCATCTCCCTTAAGTAGAAGGGTAACAGACTTGAATAAATATGGCAGACAACTAGTTTAGGCATTCATTGTGAGATCCTACTTGACTGCTGCTGCTAGAGCTTGCTCTCCTAAGCCAAAACTGCTTATTTTACCAGGATAATTCTAATAAATAAACATAAACAACAGCTCGAGATAACAAGCATGGGGCTGGATGAACACAGCAGGTCAAGCAGCATCATAGGAGCAGGAAAACTTGACGTTTCGGGCCTAAACCCGTCATCAGAAATGGGGGAGGGGAAGAGGGTTCTGAAATAAATAGGGAGAGAGGGGGAGGCGGATAGAGGAGAAGATAGGTGGAGAGGAGGCAGACAAGTCAAAGAGGCAGGGATGGAGCCAGTAAAGGAGAGTGTAGGTAGGGGGGTAGGGAGGAGATAGGTCAGTCCAGGGAGGACGGACAGGTCAAGGGGGCGGGATGATGTTAGTAGATAGGAGATGGGGGTGTGGCTTGGGGTGAGGGGAAAAACAGGTTAGGGAGGTGGAGATGAGCTGGGCTGGTTTTGGGATACGGTTGGGGGAGGGGAGATTTTGAAGCTTGTGAAATCCACATTGATGCCATTGGGCTGCAGGGTTCCCAGGCTGAATATGATTTGCTGTTCCTGCAGCCTTCGGGTGGCATCACTGTGGCATTGCAGGAGGCCAAGGATGGACATGTCATCTGAGGAATGGGAGGGGGAGTTGAAATGGTTCGCGACTGGGAGGTGCAGTAGTTTGTTGCGAACTGAGCGCAGGTGTTCTGCAAAGCGGTCCCCAAGCCTCCGCTTGGTTTCCCCGATGCAGAGGAAGCCACAACGGGTACAGCGGATGCAGTATACCACATTGGCAGATGTGCAGGTGAGCCTCTGCCTGATGTGGAAAGTCTTCTTGGGGCCTGGGATTGGGGTGAGGGTGGAGGTGTGGGGGCAGGTGTAGCACTTCCTGCGGTTACAAGGAGAAGTGCCAGGTGTGGTGGGGCTGGAGGGGAGTGTGGACCGGACAAGGGAGTCGCGGAGGGAGTGGTCCCTCCGGAAGGCAGATAAGGGTGGGGAGGGAAAAATGTCTTTGGTGGTGGGGTCGGATTGCAGATGGCGGAAGTGTCGGAGGATGATGCATTGGATCCGGAGGTTGGTGGGGTGGTACGTGAGGACGAGGGGGATTCTTTTTTGGTTATTGTTGCGGGGACGGGGCGTGAGGGATGTGTTCCGGGAAATGCGGGAGACACGGTCGAGGGCGTTCTCGACCACTGTGGGGGGGAAGTTGCGGTCCTTGAAGAATGAGGACATTTGAGATGTGCGGGATTGGAATGTCTCATCCTGGGAGCAGATGCGGCGGAGGCGAAGGAATTGGGAATAGGGGATGGCATTTTTGCAGGAGGGTGGGTGGGAGGAGGTGTATTCTCATAAACAACAGCTCCTCTTGTTTACTGCAAACTATCTTAATCCCCTCCCGCTTGCATCCATCAATTGCACCTCTGACAACACCTTTAAGGTTTCAAATTCTCAGGCTCTCTCAAAGTACTTTACAACAAATTAGTTACTTGTGTAGTTTTGAAATTTAGGAAATATGACTGCCTATTTGTGCACAGGAGTCTGCCACAAACAGCAATTTGATAATGAATGTTCTGAAGTCAATTCAGGACTAAGTATTAGCAAGAAAACCACGATTAACATCTTCACTGCCATGCGATTGTTCTGAGAAATCTGAGAAGGGCATCTCTGACAGTTTAGTACTTGATTTTTGTGCTTAAGTCCTGCAGCAGGACTTGAAATCATAACGCCTGATTCAGAGGATGACAATACTACACACTGAGCCACAAATGACTGATACTATATCCCCAACTGCCCTTATAACTTCATCTTGTCCATTATTCCCACCTCCTACTTCCTGGTCGCTCTTCCACTAAACTGTTGACCGACTTCCTTTCTATGATTCCATGTTAGTTGACATTATTACTGGTTCTGTCTTCTCAGGTACGATTCTACCTGACCTAAAAACAATCCTTCACTCCTGACCTTAATCCTTACAAACTGCCACTTCCATTTTCAAACTATATTTCCAAGATCCTTAAACATTCTGTTGTCGCTGAATCTGTATTCATATTTCTCAAAACCTCATATTTGAATCCACCCAAATTATGTTTCTATGGCTGCCTAACTGAAATAGCTCTTCCCAAAGTTATAAATGACATCTTATTTGTGTGTGACAGTAAAATATATTTTTATTCTTCTAAATTTGTCTGCACCCTATAACTTTGAATGATCATATCAAGTTCTTCCAATGCCTCTTCACTGTTGTCTCGCTTTAATAGAAAACTTGCCCAGTTTCATCCTCATCTATTTAATTTTAACCTGACAATAACCTTCATCTTCTTTTGAACTGTTACCTTTGACCCCTACCTATTTCTCCTCTACATCTATTCCTCAGTGATATTATCAGGAAACACTCTCAATTTCCGCGTATATACTGATGATAAACTACTCACGTTTCTCAATCCTCCACACTCTCGAAATGATCAGATTGTTGATCCAACAGAAATTTCTTCTCAGAAAATGAGCAGACATTTCCTCCAATTCTATATCGGGATGACCAAAATCATTACATTCAGTTCCCCCCCACCAACCCCACACACATCCCATGCTCCATTTCCTAGCCACCAATTCAGTCTCCCTGGCAACCGTCAGAAGCTGAACCCAACTCTTTGCAATGCAGCATCAATCCAAGCTGAGTTTCCAACTACATATCTGCCCAATCACTAAGTGTGCTTGCTTCCACGTTGCAACATCATTGGTTAACATCCCTCAAATCACGTGCTGCTGAAATCCTTTCTGAACAACTGTATAACATCAATAATTATTCAAATACATTCCTGGGCAGCTTCTTATTACCCTCAGTAAGCTTGAAATCATCCAAATCTCTGCTGCCAGTGTCCGAGCTCAGACTAAATCCTGTTCACCCATCATCACTATGCTCACCGACCAAAGTCGTTTCAGATTTGGAGGTTTATCTCTTGCGACCCTTTGCTATTTTTTGTAAAGTTGATGAAGACACAAAGGCAATCCAGTGTTATCATGACTAGCCGGTAAGAAGAGTAGTGAGGCAGGCAGCCAAACATTCCTTGGCCTCAATATTCCTGGGTCGGAAGGTAAAACTCAAAATTTAATCCAAGGATCTCTGCTTCGTAAAATTTTTCATCCTTGTTTTCAAATAACTCCACGGCCTCACCTCTCCCTCTCTGTGTCATCTCTTCCAACTCTATGACTGTCCAAAGTACCTGCACTTTTCAAACCTGACCTTCTAAGCATATCCATAATGTTCCAAGTTACCATCACCCTAGAATTCCTTCCTTAAATTTTTTTTTCTTTAAAACATTCCTTAAAACCTACATTTTTGACCGTCCTAAAATTTCCAGTGATTGGTCTCAAATTTTACTCATGTTTCTATGACGTACCTCAGAAATTTGACGACCTTAATTGCAGTATGTAAATACAAATTCTTGTTAAAACACTATTTTCAAGAATGTCATTATTAATAAACAATAAAATAGATATTTTGTCTTGGCTCAAATAACAGTAGTCCTTATGTTCTGTCAACTAACCTGAAGTAGCCAGTAGTCTAGACATGTTTTCTGTTAAAGCATAGGAGACATCGACCCAAATTTTAAAACAAAAACTGGCAAAAACGATTGCTTTCTAGAGGGGCAAAACTAATCAAATCCTAAATCCTACAAAACAAACAGCCTTGGAGACTTTGCTTGGTTCGTGTGTTGTGTAAATACTATTTGACACGATTATTATTTCCATTATCTGTTACAAATTCCTGCAGTTTCAGCCTAGAAAACTTCACACCTACTGGCAGCCTTCACCAGGACCACTCAGGAATTGATGTCGCTGTAGACGTGAAGGAACGTGGTTCTGACAGCACCATTGAAATGTTGTGAAAGCTAAGACTGGAGTAACTAAAGGGCAACATTATGACTTAGTCTATTAGGTTGTTGTTTCCTTTTTAGAATTTGGAGGTTTATCTCTTGTGACCCTTTGCTATTTTTTATAAAGTTGATGAAGACACCAAGGCAATCCAGTGTTATCATGACTAGTCGGTAAGAAGAGTAGTGAGGCAGGCAGCCAAACATTCCTTGGCCTCAATATTCCTGGGTCGGAAGGTAAAACTCAAAATTTAATCCAAGGATCTCTGCTTCGTAATGCGAGTGGGTGGGCATTGGATGAAGTTATTAGCTCGCATTCCACGTTCAAATAGTTGAGCAAGATTCAGCACATGCACACACTGACACAATAGCAGCTTAAGCAATTTACTGGAATGTGACCGGCGGCCCATGAAAGTGCACGTTTTGAATGGATCATTGAACTAAGGTGAGTAGAAGATTAAATATCCCCAAATGTAAATCATAGTTCTCTTTGTGTCATGTTAAACTATTCACTGTCATACAATTTCTTTTAATTGAAACTTCATGTACTCTTTCATTGTTATCAATGTTAAGGGCTCTATTATTGGTCACGTTGTACGTGAATAAAATTAGTAAACCTTAAGTATTTATTCGTTTAAATGAATCGGACTGTAAAAATGTCTCAAACAAAACTTTAAAACAACCCACTATGAATAACTTAATAGCTGATTTAATTCTGAAACTATTTTTGCCATGACTACAATTCAGATGACTCTCCACCTTGTATAGTAAAGCTGGAAATGAACCACAATCTGCTGAATGATGACTGAAAGTATGGCTTGTGGTAAAAATATAGAAACAAGACAGTCAGCAAGACTTTGCATTTATATCGTAGTCTGAGCATAATAAAAACTCCCAAGGCACTTCACAAAAGCGCGACTGGACAAATATTGATACTGAGCCAAAAAAGATGTTCTATCTTCAGTTTTTCTGACTCATCTGAACATAAACTGGTCCCGAAGACTCAACTAGTATTTTGTGTATACACGAACAGTTTACAAATTAATGCTGGAGAAAATTCATTATTCCACTCCATAAACAGGAAAAGATATCTAAATTAAAATTGTATCAATCCAAAAAAAATCTAGTTTCTATGGCCCGTTATCGTGCTCTGAAAAAGGTTTGCCCTATTGGCTTTTAAAATCCCTACAGTGTGGAAGCAGGCCATTCAGCCCACTGAATTCACATCAGCTGTCCAAAGAGCATCCCACCCAGACCCACCCCTTACTCTATCCCGGTAACCCTGCATTTCCACCTAACTTGCACAGCTTTGGACTGTGCCAGGAAACCTGAGCACTTGGAAGAAACCTACGCAGACTCGGGGAGAAGGTGCATACTCCACTCAGACAGTTGCCCGAGGGTGGAATCGAACCCGGGTCCCTAGTGCTGTGACGAAGCAGTGCTAGCCACTGTACCACCCGGTTTTCAGATTAACGTTATTATTTGCCAATAGTATGTTGTAATTCACCAAAAGAAGTAAACAAGAAGGCAAGTCGCCTGGCCCTGAGGTAGTGCATGCCAGTGTACTAAAAGAGATGGCGGGGGAAATAGCAAATACACTATTTACCAAACTTCACTGGACTCTGGGACAGTTCCGGCAGATTTGAAAACAGCAAATGTAACACCACTGTTTAAAAAAACGGAGGTAGACAAAAGGTGGACAACTATAGGCCCATTAGCTTAACTGTAGTGGGAGAAATGCTTAAATCTATAATCAAGGAAGAAATAGTGAGACATCTGGATAGAAATTGTCCCATTGGGCACACACAGCATGGGTTCATGAAAGGCAGGTCATGTTTAACTAATTGACAGGAATTGTTTGAGGACATTACGAGTGCGGTGGACAGTGGAGAATGGGCGGATGCGGTGAATCTGGATTTCCAGAAAGCATTTGAACAAGGTGCCACACAAAAGGGTGCTGCAGAAGATAAGGGTACACAGCATTACGGGTAATGTATTAGCATGGATAGAAGATTGTTTAACTAACAGAAAGCAAAGAGTGGGGGAAATGGGTGTTTTTGTGTTTGGAGACCTGTGGCTAGTGGTGTGCCTCACGTATCAGTGTTGGGATTGGAATTGTTTACAATTTACAAACATAATTTGGAGTTGGGGACCACGTGCAGTGTGTCAAAGTTCAAGGGTGACTGAGATGAATGGTGAAGCGAAGTCTGGAGACGACGCTGAAAGGCTGCAGAGGGATATAGGTAGCGGGTAAGTGAGTGGGCAAGGATACAATGTTGGTAAATGTGAGGTCATCCATTTTGACAGAAAGAACAGCAAAATGGAATATTATTTAAATGAGGAAAAATTGCAGCATACTGCTGTTCAGAGGGACCTGGGTTCCTTGTGCATGAATCACAAAAAGTTCATTTGTAGATACAGCAGGTATTTACGAAGGCAAATGGAATATTATCCTCATTGATAGAGGGATGGAGTTTCAAAATAGCGAGGTTATGCTGTAGCTGTATAGGGTGCTGGTGAGGCCACAACTGCAGTACTGTGTGCAGTTATGGTCTCCTTACCTGAGAAAGGATGTACTGGTACTGGAGGGGGAGCAGAGGAGGTTCAGTACGTTGATTCCAGAGTTGCGAGGGTTGGCTTACTAGGAGAGATTGAATAGACTGGAACTATACTCATTGAATTTAGAAGAATGAGGAGGGATATTATAGAAACATAAAATTATGAAGGGAATGGATAGAATAGACGCAGGGAGGTTGCTTCGACTGGTGCGTGAAACTTGAACGGGGGGCATAGCTTCAAAACAAGGGGGAGCAGATTTAGGATGAAGTTGAGGAGAAACTTCTTCACTCAAAGATTGTGAACCTGTGGTATTCCCTACCCAGCGAAGTGTTCAAGCTATGGAGATAGAAAGAGCTGCAGATACTGGAGTCAGAGTCAATACAGCGTGGAGGTGGAGGGACACAGCAGGTCAGGCAGCATCAGAGGAGCAGGAAAGTCATCATTTCAGGTTTATACCCTTCATCAGGACTCATGAAGGGTGTAAACCTGAAACATCGACTTTCCTGCTCCTCTGATGCTGCCAGACCTGCTGTGTCCCTCCAGCTCCACACTGTAGTGACTGAAGCAGTTGAAGCTACCTCGTTGAATGTTTTCATTATTATTATTATAATTATAGAATCCTTGCAGTGTGGAAACAGGCCATTCGGCCCATGGCAAAGATAGATAGATTTTTGAAAAGTAAAGGAATTAAGGGTTATGGTGAGTAGGCGGGTGAGTGGAGCTGAGTCCACAAAAAGATCAGCTATAAAGTCATACAGCACAAAAACAGGTCCTTCGTTCCAAACAGTCCACGCCAAGCATAATTCCATATCCCTCCAAGCCTTTCCTATTCATGTACTTATTCAAATGTCTTACAAACGTCGTATATCTACATGCATCCACCACTTCCTCAGGAGGTTCATTCCACACGCAAACCACCCTCTGTGTAAAAAATTTGCCTCTTATGTCTTTTTTAAATCTCTCTCCTCTCACCTTAAAAAGTGACCCCTAGTCTTGAAATCTCCTATCCGAGGTAAAGACAACTACCATTAACTCTATCTATACCTCTCAGTATTTTATAAAGTTCTATCAGGTTGCCTCTCAACCTCCTGCAGTCCGGTCAGAAAAGGCCCAGCCTATCCGGCCTTTCTTCACAACTCCACACCCGGCAATATCCTGGTAAATCTCTTATGAATGCTCTCCAGCTTGATAGTATCCTTCCTACGACTAGGCCACAACAACTGGAGACACAGTATTCTAGAAGAGGCCTCACCAATGTCCTGTACAACCTCAACATGACTTCCCAACTCCCATACTCAGAGAACTCAGCAATGAAGGCAAGCATGCCAAACACCTTTATAACCACCCTGTCTATATGTGATGCAAGCTTCAAAGAATAATATATCCCTACGTTCCTCTGTTCTACAACACTACCCAAGACCCTACAATTAATTGCATAAGGCCTCGTTTGTTGCACCAAAATGCAATACCTCCCACTTGTCCAGATTGAACTCCATCTGCCATTTTTCAGCCCATTGACCCATTTCATCGAGATCTGTTTTTAATCTTAGAAAGCCTTCTACACTGTCTACTATGCCACAAATTTTAGTGTCGCCCACAAACATACTAACCATGCCTTCTATATTCTCATTTATATAAATGACAAACAAGAGGACCCAGAACCGATCCTTGTGGAACACTGCTGGTGACAAGCCTCCAGTCTGAAAAGCAACCCTTCACCATTAATCTCTGTCTTCTGCCATTAAGCCAGTGATATATCCAATTGGCAAGCTCACCCTGAATCCCATGTGACCTAACTTTACTAATTAGTCTACCGTGCGGAACCTTGTCTACTACTCTGCTATCGTCAATCTTTTTTGGTAACTTACTCAAAAAACTCAATCAAGTTTGTGAGACACGATTTTCCTTGCACAAAACCGTGCTGATAGTCCCTAATCAATTTTTGTCTCTCTAAATGTCCATAAATCCTATTTTCTTTAATGACCTCCAACAACTTACCCACAACTGAAGTCAGACTCACAGGTCTATAGTTCCCCAGTTTCTCCTTACAACCTTTCTTAAACAAAGGTACAACATTAGCCACCCTCCAGTCATCAGGCACCTCACCCATAGTTATAAATGATGCAAATATTTCTGCAAGGGATCTCATAATTTCCTCCCTTACTTCTCACAACCTTATTTGGTACATCAGATGAGGTCCTGGAGATTTATCCAAATTTGTATTCGCTAAAACCTCCCAACCTTCCTTTTCTGTCATGTGAACTGTTTTTAAAACACCAAAATTTATTTCTCTGCATTCTCCAGACTCCATTTCTTTCTCCACAGTAAAAACTGATTGCAAAATATTCATTTAGTATCACTGCCATCTCCTGGGGTTCAACACAAAGATGACCTCCTTGATCTTTAAGAGGCGCTACCTTCTCTCTAATTACCCCCTTGCTCTTAATGTATTTGTAGAATCTCTTTGGATTATCCTTAACCTTGTCTGCTAATGCTATCTCATACACCCTCTTTGTCTTCTCGATTTCTCTGTTAAGAATGCCCTTACACTCTTTATATTGATTAAGAGATTCAATTGAACCAAGTTGTCTATATCTAAAATAAGAATCTTTTATTCTTGACGAGCACCTCAATATCTTCATTCATCCATTGTTCCTTAATCTTACCAGCCTTACCCTTCACTCTAACAGGAACATAATGCCCCTGAACTCTCATCATCACACTCTTGATTGTCTCTCACTTGTCAGATGTCCTTTTGCTTGATAACAGTCTAGTCCAATCAACTTTTGAAACGCCTTACTCTAAATAAAAACTTTAACTCTTATGGAAGGCTTATCTTTTTTCATAACCATTTTGAAACTAGTAGAATTATGATCACTAGACCCAAATTGTTCCTCCACTTTTACATCAGTCACCCGCCCTGCCTTATTGCCCAAAAGACGGTCTAGTTTTGCTCCTTCTCTCGTAGGAGCATCCACACATCAATAAAGAAAATTTTCTTGAACTGATTTGACAAACTCTTCACCATCTAGACCTTTAACACTACGGTAAGCCCAGCCAATGTTTGGTTAATTGAAATCCCCCATTATTACAACCTTATTATGCTTACATATATCTGAGATCTCCCTATGTACTGGTTTCTCATCTTCCCTCTTACTATTGGGGGACCTATAGTACAACCCCATCAAAATGATCTTTCCTTTCTTATTTGTAATTTCTTCCCATATATTTTCACTGGACGATTTTTCAGAAATATCTTCCCTCGTTACAGCAGTAATGTATTCCTTAATCAAAAATGCTGTCTCCCCACCATCCCACCTTCTTTCTTGCCTCCTTTCCTATACTTCCAGTAGCATCTAAAACCCGGAACATTGAGCAGCCAGTCTTGCCAACTCTCTGCCCAGTTTCTGTAATAGCTATGACGTCCCAATCCAATGTTCTCAAACATGCCCTGAGTTCATCAGCCTTACCTGTAAGACACCTTGCATTGAAACAAGTGCAATTTAGTTCTTCAGTATTACTACGTACTCTAACTGTCTTTTGTGTTTCTGTTCTCATTGACGTACTCTCCTCACATTCAGAAACTTCCCCATCGATCCTTCTGTTTCTGCTGCTACTTAGAATTTCTCAACTCCCCCTCTCTATCAGAATAAAATTTCCCTTAATGGAATGAGCAAATCTCCCTGCTAAGATATTGGTATCTTTCCAGTTTAGGTTTGACCCGGAACAAAAACAGAAGTTGCTGGAAAAGCTCAGCAGATCTGGCAGCATCTGTGAAAAAAAAAAATCAGAGTTAACGTTTCAGGTCCGGTGACCCTTCCTCAGAACAGAAGCTGCCAGACCTGCTGAGCTTTTCCAGCAACTTCTGTTTTTGTTCCTGGTTTGCAGAATCTGCAGTTCTTTTGGTTTTTATTAGGTTAGACCTGTCCTTTTTAAACAGGTCTTTTCTATCCCAAAAGACTTTCCAATTGTCCAAAAACCTGAATCCCTGAACACTACACCAAATGTTCAGCCATTGATTTAATTCCTTTAACCTTTTGTTCCTTCCCTCGTTTGAGTTTGGCATTGGGAGTAAACCAGAAATTACTACTTGCAAGGTTCTATTTTTTAATCTTCTACATAACCTCTTTAATTTGCTCTGTACTGCTTTAATCTTTTCCCTAAAAATGTCAATGTGTACAATAATTTCCGGCTTCTCAATCTCACCTTTAACAATACGATTGAAACGTTTAGAGACGTCCTTAATCCGAGCACCAGGAAAGCAACAAACCTAACTTTACGCTCACTGCCACAGAATCTCCTGTCTATGCCCCTGACAGGACAGTCCCCTATAACAATAATTCTACTAAATCGTGTCAAACGTTGCCTAACAAAAGAATCATTCCAAGTGTGCAATAACTGACTGGTCTTTCCATTTTCCTCTGAGAGACTATCCCCTTCGACTGTTCCAAACTCTGAATATCTGTTTGATAGAGGATAGAATAGGCACAGAGACTTTTGAAGTACCTTCTTATCTTCCCCGACAGGCATCCATCTACCTGACCGATCCTGCTGTGTAATAACTTTTCTAAATCTACTAGCCATCTCACTCTGTACCTCACATATGCCCTTAATAACATTAAGCCTAAGAGGAAGTTTCAATAACGCCTTATATATAAAATAAGCTGCCTTTCATTACCTACAAAAAATGATTTTAAAATGGAAAAATTTTTTTTTGAAGATCAAACATAGAAAACTTAAATAAAATCAACCACTTAGCTGATTAATGAATAAAGAAAGATTCCTCTTCAATAAGTTTCTCAAACATGAAAAAATCTTCTCCAGAGCCGAGCTCGTGTAGGACTCCCCGAAGTGAAAACACAACTCCTTATTTAAACAAAACTGTTCGGTTTTTCAAAAAAAAAACTACTGCAATATAAAGAAAACCCTCTAAAAACCTTTGCAATGTGAAAAAAATCCTCTAAAACACATAGAGACTTTTTAAAGTTCTGAATTTAGAATGAAAGAAAACTCAGCCCTTCACTGTAGACTTTTAAAAGCTCATTTTGAAAAATTGTGATTCTTTTTCATTTGTCTTTTGGTTTCCTTAATGTTAATGAAACAAAATGAATAAAAATCTGATTTTAATAAAATATAATGACTGTAATAATGGTAAAATAAACTATAATAAATCTTTAACTAAGCCTGCAACCCCAGGTGAAACTGCAAGATCCATGCTGCCCAATAGAGTCATGATCTTATTGAATGGCAGAGCAAGTTTAAGGGGCAAAGTGGCCTACTCCTGCTCCAATTTCTAATGTTCTTAAGAGGCATGCTGTTAGAATTAATTTACATATGTTACCGAAAGCAAATATGTAATTATTTTATTTGTTCTTGGAATGTGGCCGTTGCTGTAAAGGGCAGTATTGTTGACCATTCCCGAGTGCCCTTGACAAAATGATGCTGCCTGTCTTTTTGTTCCATGCAATGTATATGCACCACAGTGTTGTTAGGGAGATCGTTCCAATTAAACTAACTGGTAGGAGGATTAAAGGGGAGTAATGTGATCTTCCACCCAGAGGATCGTGGCTCTAGAATTTATTGCCTAAACAGATGGAAGAACTGGAAACTCTGGTTGAATTTTAAAAAAATGAGAGGTACTTGGGTGCAAAAGGTTAGAAAACAAGAGCTGGAAAATGGATACCTTTGTTTTAGCTAACACAGGCACGATGGGATGAACGGCCTCCTTCTGTGTTGTAATTTTTTCTATGTAATTCATATAAATGTAACAATATTTTCTTTGGGTTGTGTTTGAATCAATCAAGAGAATGAATTGTACTAAGTTGTCTATATCCCGCCTGGTATTTAAACTCTGGGATCCGTTGGAATTGGTTACCTCATTGATATAATGTGATATACAAGATCCCATGCCAAGACTGTGACAAACATTACATCGGACAGACAGGAAGGAAACTTGCTACAAGAATACATGAACGCCAACTAGCAACAAAAAGACATGACCAGTACTCACTCGTCTCCATTCACTCGGATAAGGAGAACCACCAGTTCGATTGGGACATCATCAGGATTCTAGGATAGGCCAAACAGAGACAAGCACAGGAATTTCTAGAGGCTTTGTTCTCCACCAAAAAGGCCATCAATCAACATGCAGAATTAGACCCTATATATACACCACTGCGAAGAAAAAACGGAAATGAGGTAACCAATTCCAACTGACCCCAGAGTTTAAATACCAGGCGTGAAAACACAACAGCGCTTCATCGGAGGCTTCACTGATGATGTTACCCCGCAGGGTAATGAAGGATCTGCGAACCAATGAACCAGCTCAGCGAGCAAACCAACCACGGCTTAATATCTTTATTCATTCATTGTTCCTTCATCTTACCAGCCTTACCCTTCACTCTAACAGGAACATAAAGCCTCTGAACTGTCATGACATTCTTGAAAGCTTCCCACTTGTCTGACTTCTTTTTACCTGTGAACAGTTTACTCCAATCAATCTCATACCATTAAAATTTGTCTTACTCCAATTAAAGCCTTTAACTTTTACGGAAGGCTTATCCTTTTCAATAACCATTTTGAAACTAATAGAATCATGATTGCTAGACCCAAAGTGTTCCTCCAGTTTTACTTCAGTCACCTACCTGCCTTATTGCCTAAAAGAAGGTACAGTTTTGCTCCTTTTCTAGTAAGGCCACCCAAGAAAAATTTCTTGAACACGTGATAAATTCTTCATCATCCAAACCTTTGACACGATGGTAGCCCCAATGTTCGGAAACTTAAAATCCCCCATTGTTGCAATCTTATTACGCCTACATAATATGTGAGATTTCCCTACATGTTTGTTTCTCAGCTTCTGTTGAACTACAACCTGGTGTTGTGTGACTTCTGACTTTGGCCACCCAAGTCCGACACCGGCATCTCCACATCATGGATTTTATATGTCAGGTTTCTTTTACATTTTTCTTTATTTATCTTCCTTCACCCCCTCAACCTGTTCAGGAATGTTATTTCATACCTCCGGAGAGAATGAGACCTGAACCCAAATCTGTGATGGTGTCCCTACCACTGTACTATGAGAACCTCATCAATTTAATTTATTGTTTACTATCTCCTATACCATTGGTAGAGACGCTTGGCAATCACTTCTGCAGGGTAACCTGTATGCGCAGGCGCAATGGGAATGCGTCGAGGGGCGGAACCCTAGCGCACGGCTGTTGTATAAAGGTGACGTCGGCGCGATTACGGATTATTTCCGGTTTTCCTGCAGCTGACTTCCGGTTTTGCTTCGAGTCTCGAACCCGGTCTTTTGAAGATGGCGGAAGACTTCGGTTTCTTTTCGTCGGACAACGGTACCACGGGCAGCGCCGAGGAGGATCCGGCTGCCGCCTTCTTGGCGCAGCAGGAGAGCGAGATCGCCGGCATCGAGAACGATGAGGGCTTCAGCATCTTGGACGGGGGAGAGGTGCCGCCGGCCTTGCAGGTTCACTCCTCTCACGAAGCTGGAGGTGAGAGGGGCTGGGGGCTGGGGGCTGGGCCTGGGGGGGGTTGTGGGGTGTGGGGAAGTGGTGGGTGATGCTGGAGACTGCGGTGGTGGATTTTGTTTTGCGGCTGTGGTCTCGTTCTGACCGTGTGGCTCGGCCTAGACCTGTCCAGGCGGGGCCGGCTGAGTTCTTTCTCTCGCTTCTTCCGGCCTTCGCGCTGCTCTGACTCCTCAAGCTTTCCTGTATTCGGTTTGAATCCGGTGATACTAGAAGCCAGTCTTCCCGTACCGTCACCCCCTCCCTGTGTCTGTGTGACTATCGGCAGCGGGAAATATCGCAACGTCATCTTGACACTGGCTACTCTTTGCAAAAGAGTTTTTTTTAAACGGCTATCTTCCTGCCTCGCTTTCCGCCCCTGCATTACTCGCGTGTAATCTGGCATCTGTCATTGTGCTGTTAGTCGAAGAATAACTTATCAGTGCTTGCACTTTTATAATGTTTCCCGCGTAGCGGTAGACCCTATCGCAAACTGGCTAGTGCGTTGTGTCAACCCGTGAACGAAGCACTTCTTCTGTGGGCTGTTTACTTTGGCTCCTATTGGGATTTTTTTAAAGTAAGATACTGATTCTACCTGCTTCTCAGTTTTTAACGGGCTCAGTACAAATGAACTCTGTCACTCATCAGACAGTGCCCACTGATAACAGATACGTGATCATTTTAGCTTTTCTACATCTGTACCTTAATACCTTGTCCTCCCGCTGCCCCTGTGAAGAAGCGACGGTTTTTTTTGGTCATGACAGTTCACGTTTTTCACCAGTAATGAGTATCAGTGCATCTAATACGAATCTGCTTGTGCGATTAAAGGTGAAGCAGTTCAAAATGTTTGATCGTTTGCATTAAAATGTCCAGGCTGTACTAAAAAATTACACCATTTTAAATGCATGTGCTTAGATATCCAAATAATAAATTGGAGAAGTGCGATTTCACATTACCTATGTTTTTCTTAAAGGTGTAAACACTTAAGAGACTTGCTTTACAAATCAAAGCACCTGAAGAAATATCCCAGTTAGATATTTGCTTCCTAAGCTATTTTATTGCTCTGATCCATTTAAGGGTCGTTAATACTACTCTGTATCAAATGCTGTGGTATTTTCACACTCAAAAGGCAACACTACATCTACACTAATTGTGAAGCACAAAATTCAGTGGCTCTGGCAGCACTGTTTGACAATGGATAAATTTTAACCTTGAATAAGACTTCTGGGAAAATACAGTCATGGGGGTGACCAATTGAAGTGATTGCTGCCTTGAGTGGAATTGAGCAGCTGTTTGTTTCTGTCATCTGCTTACTGCTGGTTTGTGTTGGTATGTCCTAGTGATAGTACAAGTCTTTATTTTCCCAATTTTAACCTAACTGGGAGTCAGGACTAGCAATCACCAGAAGTTGACTTCTTTCAAAGTAGCATGGGATCGTAGAGGCGTAGAATCACTACCGTGTGGAAGTATGCTATTTGGCTCATCAAATCCACATGGACCCTCTGAAGAGCATCCCACCCTAACACTGTAACCCTGTGTATTTCTCATGTCTGACCACCTAGCTTGCACATTATAGGTAATTTAGCACAGCCAATCCTCCTAACCAGCACATCTTTGGACTGTGGGAGGAACCTGGAGCAAATCCATGCAGGCACAGAATGTGCAAACTGCACACTGTCATGAAGGTGGAATCAAAACTGGGTCCCTGATGTTATGAGGCAGCATCTCCAAGGTTGCTACATAAAGTTGAGGTCTGAGATTTTAAAATGGTAAAAACCATATGATTGAAATGTTTCAGATTTGTATAATAGCAGTAATACTTTAAGCTGTGAACTAACCAGTACGCTGAAGTTCAGAGAAAAGACTTTAGATGAGTTATTTGAAATGTTTTTGCTAACTTGCCTTTTGTTCTGTCAGTTAAATACTTTAAGTTGATTTCCTTGTGGCTTTGCTTAATGGAAGATTGATAGAAGAATTCAGCAACATCCTTAAACACTAATTCACAGTATGTTAGTTGCAATACTCTTGTACTTGTGACATGAGACTGTTGACTGATTTGTTAGGTGATAGTGATGGAGTACTTGAAATTATTTTGACTCTTGTCTATATGGAACCTAAACTGCTATGGTGACTGCTTTTCAGTTAAGCAGTGAATACGGATCTTTCACTGCACCCCCCAGAATATCAGTTGGCAGCACTCTAGTTTGTTAATGTGGATTTTATTTTCTACTCTAAGATTTTGGAGTAGATCTGTAGCTCGGGTTGTGGGTGTTGAAGTCGGTTGGCTTGCCGACCTAGTTTGTTGTTTTCCACGTATTTCTCGGTGCCTAGAGTATACACTGCAAATAACACTTGGAATACTTTCCAAATGTAACTAAATTTTTAACCCACGTCTGAAAAGATTTAAATCTGTATTTTCAAAGTTCACTGAAATGCTGATTTTTGCCTTGCTTTATTTAAGTTTTTCTCTGGTCACTGGAGTAAAAGTTGGATATGATTTGCAGCAAGCTGCATATCTTAGCCAGATAAGGAAGTGCTTCGCTCGATGTAGCTCACTGTTTTCTTTCTCTGTTCTTTCGTGTGAAGGTGCTGCATGGTCTTCATGCCCTTAGATTGTCTTCTAACGTTTAATCCAGCTTCATGTAAAGATAGTACCTGAATCTGGCTCCTAATATGCAAAACCTTTGGGGGTTGCCATAATGTTGATAAAATTGGCCTTGGCGTGTTAGAGGCTGGGGTGCCAATATGGGAAGTTGTATATTAATCTCTAAGAATTATTTTAGCAACTCTTAAGGGTATGCAGTAAATTAATTTGGATTGCTAGTCAGTGTAATTACTCTTCTCCACCTTCCTGATTCATAGTTATTGCAGTTTCCAGCCTTGAAGACCTGATGAATAAACTCACTGCCTACTTACAAAGACATTGTTAGTGATTTTTTTTTTAGTGCAGTTCAGTCGCTCAGCAATGATTCCTCAGGTTTTTGTATTTGTCCTTCATTTCTGCCCTTACCCAGGTTTATTCTTTGAAGCCGGTGACCTATCTCTCGTACCAACACATTGCTATACCATCAAATAACTAAGGCTGCACTTGTGCTTCCTGGTATTGACGTTGTTCAGCTGCCCTTGATGTTAAGTCAGAAATCTGGTCTTTTGCTCATCACATGCTGGACATGTAGTCCTCTAGTTAAAATCAATTAATGCAGCACTGAAAACCAGGATTATTTTCACATGGTCTATCCGGCTACCTGCTCACTGAGCTTCTATCGCAATGTTCTGATTCCTTACAATGGATGGGGTGTTCTCTTTGGCTATATTGTACTGAGAGCCCATATCTATTCAGCTACTAGCACATGTTCATGTAGCTTCCTGTTAAAGGGCAATATCTTGCCCTGGTTTTTGCCTTCTAGATCTGCAGATAGGCTTTGCAAATGCTTATTACTCTAATAATATGAATTGAATTTGGCAGAGAGGCAGTGTATTTTGTGGCAAACAAGGCAAATGAATACACAAACTAATAAGATATTAAGTCAAGTTAAACAATAGAATATTAGATCTATAAGGGAACCCAGAAACATTTCCATGTTCGTGGACCTTGGAAGACAGCAGCACTGTTAGATAGTTAAGGCACATGGTCCATCAGCTGAGGCAAGGAATCAGTGCTGGGGCTAAAATTGTGTTGTAGCGGTAGTGACTAAAGTGAGGAAAATGAATGTACTATAGCTATGGTTGGGTGACATGCATGTGGGAAGGCAAATGGTGTGGATGGCAGTCTGCAGAGGTATATAGACAGGCTGAGTGGGCAAAAAATCTGCAGATGGAACATAATGTGGGAAAATGAGACTATGCATTTTGGCAGGAAGAGCAGAGGAACTGAATGCTTTAATCTGTAAAACTGCAGGACAATGCCAAATGTTTGATTAAACAGAAGGCAGTCGGAGCACATTTAATAAGCTAATACTGGGTATGGAGAGACTGTCTCAAGGAAGACAAAAATTAAAGTGTTAAGATTTTCTCATCTAGAAGGTAGTGAGTCTAGAATTAGCCACTAAAAGGTTGGAAAGTAGAAACTTTGGTTACCTGATCAAAAGAAACTTGGATGCACAGTGCTCTCCCTAGAGTGGATCTACAGAGCTGCAAAGTAGGTTTTGGTCAGAGCTGTTTTTGGCTAACCCAACAACTAAATTCCTCTTCTAGTGCACTTTTAAACTATCCTGATGACAGTAGGAAAAATGCAGCATTGAGATCCTTAAGATGAAGGACACTTCCGCCCTGAAATTGTCAAGCATTTAATGTAGAATGAGCGTGTTCCAATTTCAAATGCAATTGAAACTTGAGCGTGTTTTTCATTTGACCTTCTAGAATGAAATGGAGCTGTCTTAAATTATTTAATGCATGCCTTGGTGCATGACTAAAATGATTATTTGAATCTTACAATGTTTTTAATAGCATATTAATACCAACACTACTAAATTTTGTAGATGGTAACATTGAGGCTAATGGCACTTGCTTTATTTTTGTGGAATTTGGACAGCTGCTTCACATGCTTTTCCACTTTAAAATGAAAGTTATAAAATTGCTATGAAAAAGCTTTATTGCTTCCCATTCACACTTGCCATTTAATTTATTCGGCAAGTTGAGTAACTCCAAGTTTTGTTTCAAGAAATACTTGAATTTGTTCAGTGCCTTTCACGACCATTGGCTGTTGAGAACGTGAGACAGATATACTTAAGCGGTGTACTGTAGGAACTGCAGTGAGCTCTTTCACGTAGCAGTGCAGGGAGGAAACATACTTTACACTATCCAAGAACTGTTTGAAACAATCTTCTGATGTCAGAAATAAGGATACAACTCTTTAAATCCTTTAACCTTGAACAGATATGGCTCTTCAAGAGTGCAATGTCCACTATAAAATTCCTAGTTCTATTGGCATTATTGATTTAGTTTCTAGAAGCTTCTTCCACCTTCTCAACAGTATTTGCTTGACTTCTAAGCTGTTGAATGTGTTTTTTTCCCCCCCTCAGTTCCAATTTTTGGAGACCTATAAGCTAGTGCATTTTTTGTTCTGACTGAACCCATGCATGCTACCTGACCTTGTAGATGGTTATGTCTGAGATACTGAACCCCTGTAACTAGACACCAGTTTCCTTTTTCTCTTTTTAATGTGGCATCCTATTAGCTGAATTTCTAGTAAAGGTTGTAAACCATCAGTCCATCCATCACACATCAGGCACCATTCTATCACTCAAAACTAACATTGTTTGAGGGGAGACATGATTTGTACTGCATATAAACCAATCGATGCATTACACTTGTTCAGTCTGCGTTTAGAACCCAAGTTTCCCAGTAATTAAGCATGTTTGTCACTGCTGGATTTCAAAGGGAGCAACAATTCATCTTAGATAACAAGGCGTGGGGCTGGATGAACACAGCAGGCCGAGCAGGAAAACTTGACGTTTCGGGCCTAGACCCTTCATCAGAAATGGGGGAGGGGAAGAGGGTTCTGAAATATCCTATTTTAATGTTGAATTCACTACATTGCTTACTAGTCAGACTTCATGTTCCCCCCTTATCCATATGAAGAACTGTTAAAGATGTTATGTTTGCTTTCTTTCCTTAAAGGTCCAAAGTGCTTTGTAGAAGCTGCTGGACCTGGATCTCGCAACAAATTTGTCAAGTCCCCATATAAGTGCATGGGTAAAAGTAATGGCTTATTGCTGATCATACTGTAGTCGGTCATGCTGGTGCTGCAACAAAGCTGTGCAGTGGAGTCAAGTTAAAGTTCACTTCATCTTTCCACTTTAATAAATCTCCTGGACTGTGCTATGGAATGCAATATAAGCACTACCATAGCAGATTAAGTTGAACAATAGAAATTGTCGAGTGTGGTTGATTTTAACATGTGCAGGAAATCTAGTGAACACAAACACTTAGAAGCTATGTGCCTGCCCCAGATTTTTAGAGCGCACAATGCTGTTGGTACAAACAGCCTGAAGTCAGTATTGCAGAAATTGGATGAGCTGCTGCTTCTGAAGTAATCCATTGTGTGTGAACTCATCTGGCAAGAGAATTGTCTGTAAACTAACCTTTCACTGAACTTTTTTGCAGTGAAGTTGTCCTACATTGGTGACAGTCATTAAATGTTCTGAATCATTTTAAAGTCAATGTTTGTTTTCCCCCTCAGGTGGATTTGAAGAAGGCCTGACTGCAGTTAATGGTGAAGTATACCAGGTTGGCAAAAAGTTCTCTACTACTACATGAGAATTGACTAGTGTAACAACACATTTGAATTATATCAAAATTTAAGTTTGGCTTACTGGACCAAGGTGACGTGAAAAGGGTTAGATCTAATTGTTTAGAGCACATTAGAAGTCAAATTGTAGTGTTGTCTCTGCTTTTAAAATAGACTCTTTTATTTTTGATCCTGTTATAAAATTCTCTACAAAAGTTGGGTGGTTACATGTTAAGTGCCATTCTGTGGGTGAAGATTCAGTTCGCCTCTCGTGGATGTCCTTGACCTGTTTCAATCAGTACTTTCACAATGGTTCAGAATGAGTGCTGGAATTGTACAGGTTAGCTAATTAAAGAAAATCATTCTTAGTTTGCACCAAGAGGTGCACTTAGGTGCTGTAACCTGGAGGCCTATGAGCTAGGAGCTGGCAAGATTAATAAGCAATAATATTGCTTTGGTCAGCATAAACTTACTACATTACTATATCATCTTTAAGGCAACCGATTTACTTTGTACTGAAAGTAAATCACATTGAGGTGTATCTCTGCCGATCTTTAAAATTGTTTCTTTCCATTTTTGATTTCGGATCACCTTTTAAAAGTGAACAAATGTTGAATTACTGATCCAAATTACAAATTGGGAAACTTGCCTCTAGCACATTGTGTGCAGTGGTGATTATTAGTGCACTTAAGTCATGAAGATTCTGAAGACTTACACTCAACTTGTACTGACCAGGTGTTACAAAATGGACAAAAAAAACTAAGTGTCGGGGGCGAAACAAAAGGAAGTGATATTAAAATGTTACGATTATCACATCACTTGTGCATTGATGTCACAAGTGAGTATGTAAGTGGTGGTTTTGATGTCACAAAGCTTGGTGGCAGTACATCAAATGGTGGATTAAAGTTAAAGGGAGAAACCTTCCACATACAAATGAAGCGAATAAAAACACTGATTGGACCCATCAGAGTTTTCTGGGTACTATGTGCTTATTTTAATATAACATGAAGGTCAACTTAACAGAATTGTCTATATTCTTGAGCAGGGAAACATAATTGCAGTCCCTTCAGTAGACATTGAGTCGTACTTGTATAATCATCTGTTTAATACAGGAGTCAAATTGTCCAAATGACAGTTATGCTGCAATAGCTCGAGCAGATCGCTTGAGCCAAGAACCTGAGAGCATTCGGAAATGGAGAGAAGAGCAGATAACTCGCCTAGAAAATCTTGGTAAGAGGAACTTGGTACAGTATCTGTGATTTGAAACCTTTGTCTTCTCAGCTATAGCAAGACAAAATGCAGAATTGTTACTATCTAATGAGTTTGGAAATGAATAACTTCTCTCCATGTTCTAGATCACCACCTTTTCCTTTCCTTGGTAAGGGAAAGAAGCTTTAAGCTACAAACATTGTGTGAATGAAATGTGACTTGTAACATCATGGAAAGTGGTAACTGTATTTAATACAAACTTAGGTCGGGCTTGTTTGATATAACTGCTTGTGCAAAAAAGTTCAGAATTTTTAGATCTGTTGTACTTGAGACTGGATTGAGTTGGCTCTTGTCAAATGACAACATCTATTCCCAAAATATCCAGTCCTGCAAAACATTCTTTTCTAAGATGATTCTGCTGTTATCTGAATATTAAAGAAAATTGACACCTTAAGAATCCTCATTGGGTGTGGAAAACTTTCAACTGAAAATCAGTGGTATTGAGTTAAAACTATTGGGAGTCACTTAACCTCCAGTATTATCCACTTCAACACCTTCCACCCCAACCTGAAGTTCACCCGGACCATCTCCAACACTTCTCTCTCCTTCCTTCCTGGACCTCTGTCTCCATCTCAGGTAACCACCTAGAAACCGATGTCCATGTCAAGCTCACTGACTCCCACAGCTACCTGGAATACACCACCTCCCACCCACCTTCCTGCAAAAATGCCATCCCCTATTCCCAATTCCTTCGCCTCCGCTGCATCTGCTTTTAGGATGAGGCATTCCACTCCTGCATGTCTGAGATCCTCATTCTTCAAGGACCGCAATTCTTCTTCTCCCTCCCCCCCCTCCCCCCCCCCCCTCCCCCCAAAAAAAAAGCAGTGGTCGAGAACGCCCTCGACAGTGTTTCCCACAACTCATCCCTCACACCCCGTCCCCACAATAACAAAGAAAATCCCCCTTGTCCTCACGTACCACCTCACCAACCTCCTGAATCCAACGCATCATCCTCTGACACTTCCACCATCTGCGATCTGACCCCACCACCACCAAAGACGCTCTTCCCTCCCCACCCTTGTCTGCTTTCCGGAGGGACCACTCTCTCTGGCTCCCTAGTCCGCTCCACACTCCCCTCCAGCCCCACCACACCTGGCACTTTTCCCTGCAACTGCAGGAAGTGCTACACCACCTCCCTTGCCCCAAGAAGACTTTCCACATCAAGCAGATGGTCACCTGCACATCTGCCAATGTGGTATACTGCATCCGCTGAACCCGTTGTGGCCTCCTCTATATCGGGGAAACCAAGCGGAGGCTTGGGGACTGCTTTGCAGAACACCTGCACTCAGTTCACAACAAACAACTGCACCTCCCAGTTGCGAACCATTTCAACTCCCCCCTCCATTCCTCAGACGACATGTCCATCCTGGGCCTCCTGCGATGCCACCCGAAGGCTGCAGGAACAGCAAATCATAATCTGCCTGGTTACCCTGCAGCCCAATGGTAACAATGTGGACTTCACGAGCTTCAAAATCTCCCCTCCCCAACCGCATCCCAAAACCAGCCCAGCTCATCTCTGCCTCCCTAACCTGTCCTTCCTTCCACCTATCCCCTCCTCCCACCTCAAGCCACACCCCCATCTCCTACCTACTAACCTCATCCCGCCCCCTTGACCTGTCTGTCCTCCCTGGACTGACCTATCTCCTCCCTACCCCTCTACCTACACTCACCTTTACTGGCTCCATCCCCGCCTCTTCGACTTGTCTGCCTCCTCTCCACCTATCCTCTCCTCTATCCATCCTCTATCCGCCTCCCCCTCTCTCCCTATTTATTTCAGAACCCTCTTCCCCTCCCCCATTTCTGAAGGAGGGTCTAGGCCCAAAACATCAAGCTTTCCTGCTGCGTTCGTCCAGCTCCACACCTTAGCATGGACTCTCCAGCATCTGCAGTACCTATTATTTCTTAACCAGTTTACTCTTGTACGGCTGAAGTATTCAGCCTAACTGTTTTTAATCTCCTTAGATGCTGCTTCTCGAAAAGCAGAAATGGAATGGAAAGAGAAGGCAAGAAAGGAATTAGAAGAATGGTATGTTCGACAGAATGAACAGTTGGAAAAAATAAAAAAGAATAACAGGTAAGACTAGCTGTACTTATTTTACTACAGACTAATAGAAAATGACTCCCAAGTTCTGATTACTGAAATAAAATTGCTAATAATCAAATGTAGATTCCCATGTAGCTCACATGGTATTTAAGCTTTAGTCAATTAAAGACCAGTGTCTTGTGCACTTTTTTAAACCTTTGCACCAGCTTCTTCAGTCCATGTTTGTCATGCATTGGCTCTGGCATTGCATTTGTTTCATTTTAAGTAGGGTAAGAGTTGCTGAACAATGATTCCAAATCCCCTGGCTATTGCACAACCTGTAAGGAATATGTCTATGTAAAATCTTCTTTTTCAATAGTTAACTTGTGAAATGCCTAGCAAAGAAAATAGTAATTTAAAGCAAAACAGACCATTGCTGGAAAAATTCAGTCTGACTGCATCTGTGGAACAAAAACAGTTAATGTTTCAAGTCCAGTGACCCTTAAGGTGAAATGTAAATAGTAAGTATTTGATGGGAATATTCCCATGATACAAAGAGATCTAATTGATGAATATTTTCATTGACATCCTTAAGTCAGTCTTATTCCTTATACTAACCATTTTGAAAAACTTCTTCACTTTCCTATCAATGGGTATTTGTAGGAGCAAGTGCACATCTAAGGTGTCAAAGGGGAAGTGATGGCCCAGTGTGTGTTATTGCTAGACTGTTGAAACAGGAACTCTGCTAATGCTCTGGGGAGCCAGGTTGAATCCTGCCACGGAGATGGTGGAATTAAAATTCTACCATAAGAATATCTGGAATTAAGAATCTACTGATGACCATGGGCTAGGGGAGAAAACTTTTGCTCATTGTCTGGAAAAGCCCATCTGAATCACTAATCCCTTTTCAGGGAAGGAAATTTTGTCATCTTCACCTGGTCTGGCCCACAAGTGACTTGAGTCCAGCAATGGGGTTGATTCTCCAGACCCCTCTGGAGTAGCTTGCTGTTACACGTCAAGGGCAGCTAAGGCCAAGCAATAAATGCTGACCAGTCACATCTTGAGTGAATTTTTTAAAAAAGCAAATTGATCAGGATTTCAAAATGGAATGTGTTTTTTAAAGCAAAAACCACATAACTAGGAGTGGGTTTTGAGAACTGGCAGAGTAAAACCAGTGAAAAGGTTGCTTTTGGTCTGGATTCCATGGGCTTGAAAAGCTGGTGGTGGTAAGTTCAGTTCAGTTAATGCACGTGAATTCAACATTCAGTATTGAGTGAATTGGATACCTGTCAAGAGGGCATGGGAGGAGCACCATTGGGCATTCTTAAATGAATTGTTAACCTAGATGCAACTACTTTTACACTAAGCAACAAGTGAGACAGGGCTAAGCAACTCCACGACTGTTGACTTGGATGCAAGTTCTGCAGTCCTGTCTAAGAGCATAAAGTAAGCAAGTGCTTTAGGAGATCTAAGGCTCTTCCCGCTGAGGAGCAGGGGCGGTGAGGGACAAATGTTCACATGCAAGTTCTCTGCAAAGCCACACTGCATCCTGACTTGCAATAAACTGCTGTTCCTTCAGTATTGCTGGGTCAAAATCCTGGAACTCTCTCCATAACTTTGGGTTGTACCTGCAATAAATAAACAGCAGTATTTAGGAAGGTAGTGGAACACCTTTTTAAGGCTTCTAGAGCAATGAATGCTGCTGCAGCCAATGATGCCCACATCTCAAATTTTTAAGCTGGCAGTAATGTTACATAATCACTTTCTGCAATGATATGTAATTTGCAGAAATGTCTAATTCACATTGGAGATTTATTTGCAGCATTAGAACACTGCTGTTCCAAATACTAATAGTATTTGAAGTAACATTGATAGATTTTGCTAGTATAAACATGTTTGACCTTTAACTGTTTTTAAGTGACTATTCCATAAGTATATAGCTGTTGTTTTTGAGCTGTATGCATTGACTGCAGATTTAGTGGTGATAACCATAATTGTTCAGTGACTGTTGTAAGGCTTACATTTAAGACTAAACTTTAGATATTGCTCTAATCTTATTTTCAACTGTTGATTTCCAATAGGCATCTTTGACCTTTTTAACCACCACTTCTTTCCTAACTTTATTCCAGGCAAAGATGAAATACTTGCAACTGCAGATTATTAAATTCTTGCTAAAAATATTAACACTGTCCTCCTTTTTTTCTTTATCCTTTCTCTACCCACCTGTTGCAACTTCTGTGCTCCTTTCCTGTTGGTCTGCGGGTTCACTTTCTGGACTAACATGCATGTGCACTAGGATCGCTGACGAAGCCTTCTACAAACAGTCCTTCGCTGATGTAATAGGCTATGTGTATGTTTGCTATTTTTCTTTCAATGCTCTATAACATTTAGAATTTCACTGTTTGTTTCAAATCTTGATAGAAACTCAGACTTGGAGGTATTCGTACAATGTCTGCATTGAAAATGTACAAACATTATACCTATAGAACCAGTTTCTTTTTTCAGCAGCTTTTTTTTGGTTCCTTTCCTCAAAGTATGGACTCACCATTGACATGATTCCCTGGTCTCTGACTGCACTGCTTTTAAAATGAAAGCTGGTCAACTGAGACTAGTCTTTGAATTTGTTGACCTTTGTTATCAATATATATGCCGTATCTTGCAAAAGTAACAAGTGATTGTTAATGGTCCCTAGCTAAACTGCACTCTGCAAGGAGGCCAATTAAAAGATCTTATTGCAATCTCTTTCTATAGATTGGGGATCAAATGCAAGACTCTTCACATCTTTCTAATTTAAATATTCAGACTTCAGTGATTCATCAGATTTTTGCAAACATGTTTTTCAAGTACATGTCTCTTTAGTTAAGACTACACACTAATTAAACCCTGAACAATATGGTAAATGCTTTGAAGTCCTGGAAAACAATATATCTTAAATAGAATTTTCTTTTTAACTTTGGAATACTGTCTTTAAGTTGATTTCCAGTAGAGCCAGTGCTCCTAAAATTGTTTTACGCTCTGGAAGAAGTGATTAGTCACTTACACTTAAGCTTTTCTCCCTATCTAGGAATTTCTGCTTGTGCCCAAGGTTCTTGGAATAGCTGGGTAGCTTTTCCTATGCAGGACAAGTGGTGTATTCTGAGTTAATAGCATACTTCTGTGTCTCTGTGCTTAGTCTTATAATTGACAATCACTTCAGTTTCACTGCATTATATCCTTAGTTCACTCAAGTTTACTCGAATAGTGCTTTCCAACAGCATTAGAGATCTTCACTCGGGAAAAGTAACCTTTCACTTCTTCTCCAGTTAGTGATGCTGTTTGATCTGGCTTCATCAAACTGTGTTCCTCTGGTACTTATAACATCCATTTGCTTAGGGCTCAGCACAAATCTTGGGGTCCAAAAGTCCAGAAAACATCCTTAAATTTTGCCTCCTATCTGTGCTGTGATTATTCCTTGGCTAGGCTCCACAGTCTTGTTACCTACTATATGGAAATGTTAATACATATTTATGGGCATGTCGTGAAGAAACGAGTAGAAAGATGAGTAAACAGTAAACTTCAGGTCCTTCCGTAGCTGAGATTGAGGTTGTTTTAAGTAATGAGGCAAGAAAGGAATAGGTTCCAGAGTTTGCAGGATATGGAGCAAGACTACATGGATGCACCCTTGAGTCTAAGGGTATAATTAATTCCAGTACAAAGTGGGAGGAATGTAAAATATTTACCTGCAGTTTGCCTGGAGCAGAAACCAGGCCAGGTTTTAAGAACTGCTTGAAGGAAAAGGAATATTTCTTTGAAATGGTTGAGATCATGTCAACTAGTCATCCAATTTTAAATGCTATCTGAACTTCTCTAGAAAAGAGGTATCAGACTTATTCCATGTGGTTTTCATAGATTAGCTAAAGATGAAGGTTTTTGCTCAAACTGATTGCTGAGTTGGTGCTTCTGCCTATCTAGAGTGGGAAGTAGGCTTATTTTATGGACACTAAAGTGGATAGTATTGCTTTTGGTATATGCTCTTCCAATTTTAAAGTACCACTGGCAAAATACAAAGCTGAGGAAATGTTTGAAAGCCTGTAGCAAAAGGGCACATTGAGAAATGCAGAGCTGACAATATTCAAATGCTAAGTGCAAACCAATATTGAAATGACAAGACACGATGCTTGGAACTACCTCAGTGCACAAGAATTTAAGTTATTAGTGCTGGATGATTTTTACACCTGGGCTACATGAAATCTAATACCTCAATTTGGCTTCATGTCGCCACTAATCTCTGGTCTGGTTCTAATGCTTTTCTGCCTAACTTTGCATGTTTCTATCGTGAAAGAAATATAATCTTCTATTCTAGATCTCAGTGACTTCTGTCTGCATTTCACTTTAATTTCTTCATGCTCCAATGCAAGTGTAAGTCAGGATGTACTTGACCCATTTGTCTGAAAATACTTGAACCAGCTCCACCCATGCATTTCAGTTCTGTTCATCATGCTGTAACCTGAAGTGTTTAACCTGTTAATCTGCTTTCAGACACATCTGTCCAAGCTGATCTTCACCCTCCTGACAATGAGTGGAAAGGATATTTAGCTTGTGATTTCAATGGAGTAATGAAAGTAAAATAATTCCATAGTCTTGGTGGGTTTGTTCTGGTCTTCAAGTATGGAAATGCAATGTGTAGAATCTTTCACTTGATCGAGGTTTAGCTCTTTCTCAATTTGGTTGGTATTGTGCCTGATAACTTAGCTAGACAAGTTCTCAGGTTAAGTATTTGTATAGGAAAACAATGGGATGAAAGTAGAATTTGCCTGCATAGAAATATTCTTTAGAGGTGAGAGAATTGTACAATGTTTTAATTGTTAATTCTGGAATAAACACTGAATCAAGAGGTCAAATTGAATCTGAATTTTACAAATGCTGCTTTTACAAAGTCTCAGCAGTAGCCTGAATTACTTGACGACTGATTTCTTACCAGTCACTAAAAGGGAACAAATGCTATTGATAGTTTTGGTTCTCATTTGTTGGTGGGGAAAGCTAACTTGAAAGTGGTTTTTTAGCTCCCTTTTGTGACATTGCATATCTCAAATGCAGTTCTGTTGAGAGTGGCTTTACACAGAATGGAAAGCTTACTGTTTGTCTTGGTGGTGACGCTTGTCTGAAGCTGAACTGTTAGGTCTCTTAAAATTTCTGCCCGGTGTATGGTTCCCTTCATTAGGACGATGATCTTTGAAACAAGTAATTTGCAAAATCTTTGAAGCCTTGGTCACTCCATATGGATGGCTTAGTCGGCTAAACTTTGGCCCATCCCCAGAGTTGTGGCTTGGTGTTGAGCCATTCTGATTAACTGCATTGAAAGACAAGAATTCAATCTTGAAGTGCTAAATAAGAAGAATACTGCGAGCTGTCTCCAGCCGAATAGTTGGAACCAACCAACACTAGTGCTCCTGAAGGCAATACCCAGAAATTGCTGGAATAACCTATTGAGGATCTAATGGGTTGTGGACTGGAGGAAGAGCATAGGATAGGTTTAGTCATACGCTCCTGAATTGGTGTCTTTTAGCCTGTCAGCTCACTGTTGAATAGCAGCTTTTGAAAGGTTTGTGGAACCTTGGTCCTGCTGTTGGCAACTGCCCCAAATATGGGGTAGAGTTTGCTATCACTTGTCAGCTGTAGGAAGTAAGCATCCAAATGAACATGTCTCAAAGTCCAGTTTTGAAATTTACTGAATATAATCAAATGTGCATATTTGGTGCTTCATCTGTGTCTTTGCTATTGCAGAGCTGCTGAAGAGGCCTTTATCCAGGATTGTAACGAAGATACACCTGGAACAGAATGGGAGCGAGTAGCACGTCTTTGTGATTTCAATCCCAAAACCAACAAGCAGTCAAAGGATGTATCGCGTATGCGTTCTGTACTGATATCACTTAAACAGTCACCGTTAGTCCGCTAGACAGATCCCAATAACACTATCGTGTGGGCTTCCTTACTGGCTCTCTTTGGATCCCCACAATGACGGCCATTAGAATAGAAGGATGAGTGTTAGTCATTCCTGTTTGGACCAAACCATTGTAAATTACCAGATCTGAAATGTTCATGATTTTTCCTCTTTGAATTGTTTGTGGTTCATTGCCCAATAACTCAAGTAATTGGCAGCCCTGTAAACAATTGCCTTCACTCCAGAATTTTAATGTTTAACTTTCTCAATTACTGATATCCCTACACTGTCCTTGTGCTGCATCACATGACTATTTATGCATGAATTATGAGTGCAATCTATTGGCCTTGTTTAAAAATCATGTTGACTACACTTATGCATTAAAGGTTACATATTAAAACACTTGTTCTCTTCGGTCTGTTTTAAAGCAATAACCATTATTTGAATCTACTTTTGTCACTTAAACAGCCAAAAGATTTCAGCCTATCTTATGATCTCACCACCTTTTTCAGAAACGTTTTATTCCATTCTGTTGGAGACAGTAACCTGTGATAACTTAAGTTTAAAGACTTTTCTGGTTTTGCAACTCTTGACCCAAGATAGTCTTGGACTTTAGTTTTCCACAGTACAAATGCACTTTTTTCCAGCCCTCTTGTTCTAATCTGCTGTACTTTACTAAACAGTACAGAAATATTTGTATCGTCAATAAGCATGGCTGAGGTGCCAGAGAACTGGAGAATGGCTAATGTTATGCCATTCCTTAAGGCTAAGGAGAAGCTTGGGAACTGTAAATCAGAGTCTGACATCAGTGGCCGGTAAGTGGGAGATTCCTTCTGAAAGGTAGGATTTAGATGTATTGAGAAGAAAGTAATGATTAGGGATAGTCAGCATGGTTTTGTGCAAAGAGACATTGTTTACTTGGACTTTTGTAAAGTCTTCTGCAAGGTTTCACATGGTAGACCAATTAGTAAAATTGGATCACGTGGGATTCAGGGTGAACATGCCATTTGGATACAAATTAGCTTTGGTAGGAGACATGGTGGAGGGTTGTTTTTAGATTGGAGGCCTGTGACCAGTAATGTTCCACAGCAATCTGTACTGGGTCCACTTTTATTGCATGATTTGGATGAGAATGAGGTAATAAGTTTGGATGACAAATTGGTGATAGTCAACAGTCAAGATTACAAAGATTTAGATCAGTTGGCTCAATGGGCTAAAGAGCAGCAGATGGAGTTTAAGTTTTGGATACATGCAAGGTATTGCACTTTTGCTTAAAAACAAGGGCAGGACTCGTACAATTGGTCAGGCCCTTATAGTTTTGAACAGACCTAGGGGTTCAGGTATAAATTTGAAATTTGTCATAAATAAGGTGGCTAAAATGTTTGGGATGGTTGCCTTCATTGCTCAGTCCTTTGAGTATAAAGGTTGGGATGTTGAGGTTGTACGTGTTGGTGAGGCCTCTGGGATATTTTCATTGTAGGTTGAAGGGTGAGCTTTTTGAAGTTTAAAATCATGGTTTGCTGAGAAGTGAATAGCGAAGCCCTTTTCCCTAGGGATGGGGGCATTTGAGAATAAGGGGCATATTTAAGGGGATGAGAAGAATGTCCTAAAGGAAATGAGGGACAACTTTTTTAACCATAGTTGGTATAGAATGAACGGCCAGAGCAAGTGGTGGATTGACATAGTTACACATTAAGTGACATTTAGAGAAGTACGTGAATGGAGAAGATTTTTGGGGGTGAAGGCCAAGGTCTGGTAGGTAGGACCAGTTGATTTGGGAACATGATTGGTCTGGACTAGTCAGACCAAAGGGTCATACAGCATGGAATCAGACCCTGACTGTAAGACTGACCTATAAACTCCTCATTCAGGTTTCCAGTGGTTTGGAACCAGATCATCTGTGCTCAAGATTTGAGCTTGCATTATTGATCTCTTTCTGGTTGGTTCTCCTATATTTAGGGTGATTGGATATCCCAGCTTTTAAAATCCTCATGTCCCAATAGTTTCCTAAATAGCTCAAATCCTGGTATTTGCCCTTTCCCTTTTGCCAAACACTCTGTCTGGGCCTAGATAGTGGGTGAAAACAAACTTCATCCTTCATGTAAGAAGTGTCTCAGATCTATATTCTGTTGCCCCTGTGATCCCTTCAAGGGAGTTGCCCTGCCTTGGTTCTAATAGTTTTAAATAAATGCAATGAAACCATTTACAAGATAAGCTTGCCAGTTTTGGCTGGACAAATTACAAAGTTACAATGTTTCTGCCTTCAGCTACCTTACTTGGATTCCTGTACTCCTTCATAGAAGGTAGTTGTGGTCCAAATAAATTTCAGTGGATTCCTCATGACCTTGTGATGACATCATTCATTTGAACTTCAAAAATCACAGGCCTCCAGCACTTTACTGACTTCCACTGAAATACAATGACTCCTTTTTTAAATAGGAGTCTAGCCATCTGGATTGCCACCCCTTTGTTAATTGTTTAATCTGGGAGCTTGATTGAGGTTGGCAATTTAGTTCCACCGCTGCTTACAAACTAGCACTACAATGCATACATAAACTGTTGTGGTTTTGGTCAGGTTTGAGAATAGGACTGCTTTTGACAGTGGGCTGGTGGAGGAAAAGTGATTGTAATTCTACTTCCCTCCATTAGCAGGTCCAGATTTGCTTCAGTCTTGACTTCCTGCAGATTTCTTTTTTTCTGCCTGAGGTGGACATTTTCTTGCCATTTTGTGCTTCTTCCAGTTGATTGTATCACTTGAGACCTTCTTTTAACTTAACTACTGCAAATGATTCCACCTCTCTAATTCAACTTGTGGTTTAATTTTCCCCACATTCGTGTACCTCAATCACTTGTATAGGGGCCTGCCAGTTTTGCTGTATCTTGGTGTTTTCTTGGAAAGTGAAGCTGCACTTTAAATTAGTTATCTCTTACACAGTTCACCTATCAAACCTGTTTTAACAGTCTCCAGCTGGCTAATGGACAGCAAGTGGCCTCCTAAAAGTAAACAGAAGAATGCATGTTACTTCAGATGGGAAGCATTCATTTCAAAGGTTAAACTCTTACCCAACCAGTTAGTTCTTTATTTCCTTCCCATCAGGATTGTCATCCTTCCTTTTGATTTGGAGCCTGAGGGCCATGGTTCCTGCTATGCTTGTTTAGCAAACACCATGTTCCAGAGTAACTTGCTCAGACATTTATGAATATTTGCACAGGAATTTGGCTTTGTAACTAAGTATTGCAATGTAAATGTACACACCTTTCCAAAAAGACAATACCTTTCCTTGAGCTTGATGTTAATACAGCCTGAGTCTGCTGGTTTTTTCTGAAGGTTGGTGGGGGGAAAGACATTAAATTATCATCTTTGCTGCATTTATGTTTGAAAGTAGATGTGACTGTTGTCTGAACACTTAAGTTGCTGAATTTCTAATGTCTGCCATGGAGATCAGATGTCCTGGTAACAATGCCTTGAGTGTGAGCTGAAATGTTTCTTAAATATTGTGTAGCCACTCACTTTGAAAGATGTTTGTTTAGAGTATCTCGCATTCAAAGAATTTGTTTTCAAACATTCTCCCTCCCCACCCCATCCATACATCAGAGAATTTAACTAATTTAAGTGTTTTTTTGTATTGAGGTACCCCAAGCAATGATTGTGTTTTTGGTAGAAACTTTAATTACCCATCCACCTTTTTATAATTGGATTTATGTAATGAATTGTGATTTTCATAATTGTTTGAGGACAAACACTACCTCCCCTCACTCCATGTATTCATATCTGTGGAGTTGGTATGTAAACAAAATTGGAAATGTTGGAAAACCTTTCCTCCACACTTTTTTTTTAAAGCAGTAATATTGTGGTGAGGTGTGTACTCAGCTGCACTGGAAATGTATTCTGATTTCCTGAAGATAAATGTGAAGTAGATTATTGTGATCGACTAAGTAGATGTACATTCATTTCATGTTGGTGCGATACTTCTCATGTTTGTCTAGATGTGGAAACATTTGATCGACCATACCAGGTTGTGATTTGGTTTCTTTATCACTCCTGCTGTAGCAAATAGATTTAGTAATATGACCAGGAACTCAAGTGCTGTCCATTTTTTTTAATGGTTCCTTTTTTCATTTACCATTTCAACTGGTTGCATTGCCTGTTGATACTTATCACAGTTAAATATGTAGAGTAACTCCTCCAAATTTGAAAGATTCCACCCTTACTATTAATCTTGCTTTGTTAATAAGGTTGCCAATACAAAAAAATTGCCTAAATGTAAACTGCACTCCTTTCTAATTAACTGGAACTAAATCTCTCACTTATTTTTTTTGTTTGAGAAGTTTTTAACTTGGTGCAGGCACTTTTTTTGCTGTCTAATTTTACAAGCAGTAATACTTTTGTGTATGTGGTTCCTCAGTTGTTAGTGTGACTCAGACTAAAGTTGTTATGGATTTTGATTACACTTCATTACTTGAGCAAGAGCTGTGGCTGCTATTCCAGTGTACTGCTTAGATTTCTGCTTGTCGGATGAGTGGTTAACTTAAAGCTGTTCTCTTCCAGAAAAGATCCCCTGACACTATCATCAAGAACAAATGAGTTATCCTTGATGTCCTGGACAGTTCATATAGCCTTCTGAATGTGATTTTCACCATTTGTAAAAGGTGAATGTTTGAAATTCCTGTGCTGGTAAAAACTGTAAATGTTCAACTTTTACCAAAGTAATTCAATGGAAGAAAATTACTGCTAACTTACACTGCAACCACATTTTTTCAAACTACTAGTTGACTTAGTCATAATTATATAGCACCAAAACAGTTCAACTTATCTGCACCAACCAGATGTCCTAAACTGCTCTAGTCCCACTTGCGAGCATTTGACCCATATCCCTTTTTACCTTTCCTATTCACTTTAAAACTAGTACCCTCATGATGCCTTTTATTTTAACACAACAGCTTGTGTTGATTCCGGCAGTGTCACTTTTGCTCATTGTATAATGCTATTATACATTCTATATTCAGTCAGTCATGAGACTGGATGTCACTGGCTAGGCCAGCATTTATTCTCAATCCCTAATTGCCTAGAGGGCAGTTAAGTCAGCCACATTGCAGTGGGTCTGGAATTACATTTGGGCCAGATCAGGCAAGGATGGCAAAAGGGGCAATGCTATTTTCAATCTACTGTCCTGCGATGAGAGGATTACTTTGTAATGTCATAGTAAAAGCACTCTTGGCAAATAGTGATTGTAATACAGTTGAGATCTATATTTATTTTGGAAATTTATATAGTTGAATTTTAAACTTGAGTTTTTGCAACCCTAACATTTCAATGATCTGACATTAATGACTTTAGGCCTGGGATGCATTTGCCATGATCATGTGGAATGGTAGAATTGGCTTGAGGGGCTGATTGGCTTATCTGCATTCCTGCTTCTTGTGTAATTGTTGTTTTGAGGGGAGACTGGGCCAAGGTTGAGTAAATAAACTAAAGTGTTTGGGCCATAATTTAAACAGGAAACTTGAGAAACCAGTCAGTGACCATTGCATTCTCATCAAAAATTAAATGTGAATCTTCAAACTATGGCTTAAGGTGAAGGATTATAGTAAACTTTTAAGCTGAAAATCTGGCAAAAATACTTGAATAGAAGATTGGTTAGTAAGGTAGACAAGAGGGGACCAGTATATGTAATACACTTGCATTTCCAGAAGGTTTTTAATAAAATGTCACTATATTCCTATTCAAGATGTGACTTGTTAGGGGGTGGGGTGTGATGCTGATTTATATTAAGTTCACTAACCAGTGTAGGGATAAATGTTGATTTTTGGCAGGTTGTGACGAAGTGGAGTACTGAGAAGGTCCTTAACTATTTAGTCTACATTTTACTGTCTGGCTTTTTGTCTAATCCAATGAAGACTGATGCTGAGACTTGAGGCAAATTCAAGGTCAGATGGCATAAGCTGGTTCATTCTTCTGAAACAAGATGGTTGAGGGCTGATGTAATCAATTTTTCCTAATAGGACAAGTAGATGATCCAGTATTGCTGGAAGAGAAATTACAAACACTTCTAATCAAATTTTCACTAGAACAATTGAGTGAAGTTATGATTTGATTACAAAGCTAGTCACAATAACATTGACCTTTGTATCATCATGTGCCCAAAAACCCATCTAGTTTGCCCTACCTTTTTTAAAAATAAAAAACTTTAGTAATCTGCCATCCTTACCTAGTCTTGCCTATATGGGATTTCTGACCCCCAGCAATGGGGGTCCTCTGAAGTGGCCTAATGGCACTGCTCAAGATCAATGCATGATGGTCAGGTGATAACTTCCTGTGAAAGAATAAAGAACAAATCTTTCCTGACACCAGCTCTCTCGCTCTTCTCTTCCCCCCCCCCCCCCCTGCCGAATTAGAACAGTACACCAAAGGAAATGCCCTTTATCATATCTGCCTACTCACGTGAATTTACTCCTCTCGCCTTTTTGACATATGGACCCTCATATTAGACATTTCAACTCTGGGTTTGGGGGGGTAGGAGGAGGAGGAGAGAAAGTAGAATTCAGACTATCAACCCTGTCCATGCATCTCAATTTTATAGACTTTATCAAGTCTCCCTTCAACCTTTTTCACTCAAGAAAACAACCAGAGTTTTTCTAGCCTCTCCTTGCAGCTCATACCCTCTTATCCAGGCAGCATCCTAGTCACCTCTTTTGCAGTCTTCTCAAGCTTCCACGTTCTTCTGGTAATATAGCAACCAGAATTGAATGCAATACTCTATGGCCTCACCAAAGCCTTAAGACTACACCACCGTATCCTGACTCCTCTATCACTTTCTCTGACCAATAAAGGTATGCTTGTACTATGCCATCTTTACCACCTTTATCTATTTGTGTGACTACTTTCAGGGAACTAAGGACTTGTACCCCAAGATCATCTGTACAATGCTGTTCAAAGTCCTGTCATTAACTGTATACTTTTTCTTTAACATTTGATCTCCCAAACTGCAGCACCTCACACACCCAGATTAAACTTTTATCTGCCATTTCTCTGTCCATATCTGCAACTGAGCTACATTCTACTGTATTCTTTGACAATCTTCTACACTATCTGCAACTCCACTGATCTTTGTATTGTCTGCAAACTTACTAACCTACCCATCTATGTTTTCATCCATGTCATGCCACAAAGGGCAGAGGTCCCACCGTGGATCCCTGTGGAACACCACTAGCCGTAGACCAACAGCCTGAAAAATACCCTTCCGTCACTACCCTTTGCTTTCTATGGGCAAGCTAACTGTGAATCCAAGCAGCCCAGTCACTATGGATCCCAGCATCTTAATCTTCTGGATGGGGGAACCTTGTCAAAAGCCTTACTAAAATCCACATGAACATTCACTACTCTACTGTCATCAATTACCTTCAATGACCACCTCAAAATTCAATCAAGTTAGTACGACAGGATGTGCCCTGCACAACCATTAATGTGAGACTCACCAATTGGTAGTTCCCTGGAAAATCCCTGTTTCTCTTTTTGAACAGAGGAACAACATTAGCTACTCGCCCTTCCTCTAAGACCTCTCCAGGGACGAGTGAGGATTCAAAGATTTTGGTCAAGGCCACAGCAATTTCCCCTTGTGCCTTTCTCAATAACCTGAGGTAGACACCATTAGGCCTGGGGACTTATTATCTTAATGCTATTCAGGAGATCTAACACCAATTCTTTCTTCTCAAAATGCCATAGCATATTAGTATGCTCTGCACAAATCTCACTATCCTCCATATCCTTCTGGATGAATACTGATGCAAAGTACTTATTCAGGATCTCAGTCACATTCTGTCTCAAAGCACACGTTCCCTCCTTCATCTTTGAGTGGCCCGATCATCCCCCTCATTATCCTCTTGTTTTTAATCCTACTTGCCAAGGTCATTTTGAGATCACCTTGCTCTCCTAATTCCCTGCTTGAGTACTTTCCTTATTCTTCCTAGGCCCTATCCAATTTTATCTTCCTAAACCTTCCTTACTTATGCTTCATTTCTCCTTCAATTCTCCTTCAAATTCACAACCTCCTCCATTATCCAGGGGCTCCTAATCTTGCCATCTTTGTCCTTTCTCCTTACTCCTTACTGGAACATATCAGTCTTGAACTCTTATCAGTAGTCTTTAAACAATTCCTACATGTCAAATGTGGACTTGCCTGATAACAGCTCCTGCCTAATACTGACATAATTTGCCTTCCCCCAATTTCGTATCTTCCCATTAATATTGAAGGATTGCAGTAAGTGGAGCTGAGATACACATTGTTCTAATCAAAAGGCTTGTGGGGCTAAATAGCCTATTACTTGAACCTCTGAAACAGAAGCCCCAATTCTATAAACTTTGACAATGTGCCTGTAATAACATATCTCTGAACAATTGGAAAATATAGGATTGGACTTCTTACGCCATTTAAACTCAGAAGTAAAATGACATTTAAGAGGCAAGAAATATTGTCCAGTTTAGAGACTTCATCAGGCCCGTCTTGAAACATTAAAAGTTGAGCAATGAGAAATTGGAGCTGTGTATGGGTAAATGTGCACGTGTAGGGCTTGCTCCTGACACTGATCTCAGTTTGTAGTCTGCGAGCCTAACATTAGTACTGTATTGTCCAAATGCTGCTTCAGCTGTCATGTTTGACTGGTTAATTTGGATGTCGTCCAAGTAAAGATTAGGGCACATGAAATCCACACTAGGTCTCTGGAGCCATTAAAATTATTCCACATCTGTCTCCATGTTCCTTTTAAGTATACAGTCAATGTGTTTCTTTTTCCACCACCCTTTTGGACAGTAGGTACTAAGTCCAGTACCACTGCCTGTATTAGAGGTTTGGTCCTGGCATTCTCTCTGCTCACCCAAAATTTTGTTTCCTCATCCTTGTACTGTTTGCTAACTTTGGCAGGTCTGGCAGCATCTGCGGAGAGAAGTTTTTAAACACAAATCTGATAAAGAGTCACTGCACTCAAGTTTTTCTGTTCCCCCCTCACTGTAGGTTCTGCTAGACCTGATGAGTTTCTCCAGCTCTTTACTTCAAGTTTCCAGCTGATTTCCCTCAATTTGTACTTTTTTTTTTAAAAGACTATTTGAAATAGCAATTTAGTAATAAATCAACCCTAGCAGAGGGGTATCTTGTCTGCAAATGTTTTTCCTCTTTTCTCTCCCACCTCAAAGTTATGCTTTTGTTTGAAAGTGTAAACTGTTTTCATATCATACTATTTTTCAATGAATTATTTCAAATGCATTGGATGGAAATGAGACAACCCACCAATGAATTTTTAGAATTACACTTTCTGAAGACCAGCTGCAAATATACAATGATGTTGTTTGCCATGTACGTTAGTCAGTGATTACAGAATCCCTAGAACGGAAGCAGGCCATTCAGCCACTTGACTCCACACCAGCCCCCTGAACAGGATCGCACCCAGACCCACATCACTGTTGTCCCTGTAACCCTGCAGCTAATCCACCTAGTCTACATATCTTTAGACTGTGGGAGGAAACCCATGCAGACATGGCAGAATATGTAAACTCCACACAATTGCTTGAGAGTGAAATCAACTATGGGTCCCTGCCATTGAGGCAGCAATGCTAACCATTAAGCCACTGTGCCAAATACAAGAGACTCCTGATCCTTTTGAATTAAAAGTAGGGCAAATTTTTTTTAAAAAAATTAAACAATAGATTAAAACACAAACTAAGGTTATACGGTTGATATATATGGACTTCCACAAAGGTGTTTGACAAAGTGCCACATACCTACACAATTTAAGTCTAAAAATAGGACAGTAGCAGCATAGATGTAAAGTTAGCTGAACAATAAAAGCATTGATGAACAATAACTCCTTCAGTCCAGAACAGATAATTAGGTTTCCAGGTGCAATTATTAGAATGACTTAATACTAATGACTCAGATGTGGCTGAATTTGGAAAGTTAAATTCACACTTTGGCAGGAAGAGAGTACATTAAAAGGAGCAAACAAAATCTCTGCAGAGATTTACTTTAGAGAAAAACACACAGCTAATGAGTGTTAGATAAGTGGTTAGGATTGATATTCCATTGCTTGAAAATATGGAGACCTATCATGCCTTGAGGGAGTGGGATAATTACGCACAAAGAGGGAAAAAAAAGTCAAGGATTACAAGATGATGAGAAACTGAATGGCTGTATTAAAATTTCACAGGATGTGTGCATGACTAGCTAGGTCTTCATTTAAATGCCCATCCTCAGTTGCCCTGTAGAAGTACAAGCCTTCTTTACGAACCACAGCAGTCCAGTGGTGGAGGTAATACCGTGCTGTCAGGAGAAACTTCCAGGGTTTTCAACTCGTGACAGTGAACAAGTAATTCTAAATCAGAATGGTGTGATTTGGGAGATGCTCCAATGCATCTGCTGCCCTCATTTTTTGGGTACTGAATGACCTATGCTATAACTATTCTGTGATTCAAATAACCATTGAATTGTAATCTACAAATCCACACTCTTCCTGCTGGATAAACTTAGTCACCCCGTTAGTCAGCTATTGATAGACGTACAGCATTCTCACTACAGCAAAGAATCACAGCAACTATCGTTGGAACCTGCACACAGTCTGATTTTCATGGAATATTTAGTTCACATTGCTGCACAATCAAAATGTTGCATACATTTGTACAGAAGGTGGGAGCACGAGTAGGCCATTCGACTTCCAGTCTGCTCTGTCATTCATTGATAATGTCTGATCATTGAGTCCATTACCCTAATATCACCCTCCCTGTTATCCCTCTGGTCCATAAGAGGTTTATCTACTACCTTCTTGGAAACACAATGGTTTGGTCTCAACCACCTTCTGTGGTGGCAAATTCCACAGGCTCACCACTGTCAGTGAAGAATTTTCTCATCTCAGCCCTAAAAGGTTTGCCCCCTTACCCTTAAACTATGAGCCCTGGTTTTGAGGGGATAATTGAGGGTCCAGCAGCAGGTCCTGCTCCTTTACTACAAGGCTGGGACAAAAAGAGTGTCAGGTGAATTGTAGGCAATGGTTCAGGCAATGTGTTGTCTTCACAGGATTAAGGTTTTTTGTACCTTCCCTTGAAACCAAGGTCTTGCTCAGGTGTTTAATTATAAGCTTAGATTTTAGCATCAATACATTTAAAAGTTAAATAGAAACAACAAACCCAGATAATTTTGGCAGCACATTGCAATTTTAAAGGTAGCAAAATACGGTCTTCGTGGGCTGTTGCAAGTGACAAAATCAGCTATTTTCTCCCGAATGAACTTGTCTTATCTATTTTGTCTTGCTCACAAATCATAAAAAAATTTGGAATGCTATCTATATTCAACATCAAAAAACAATAGATGTTACCAAATGAGCAGATGTAACAAGTTTGCCAGCAATAAGAAATAAGACAGTGCACAGGTTTTCTAGATGGGTAAACAAATATTTAATTATATATCCGTGGCTTGTCTCAAATACCATTTCAAAACAATTTTTGAAGCACATTTCAATAAGAAGATAGTTCACTACAGAATTTTTTTATGATTTAATAAAATATACATTACATGGTGTCTTAAAAGGTACACAGACATTGTTTTTCATCTACCACTGCTGGTAACAGCAGGTTGCTCCTCAACAAACTTGTTTTATTTCAACTTTGTACATACAATGTTATACATTTTGATTTTTTTTTTTTAAAAAGTGCAGTAGGTTGGCATGAGGAAGTCCATAGTTCTAGATAACAAAACCAAGCTTCAACTGTATAAAGATGAGCCTAGCAGCTCCCCACAAGGTGAATCAGAAAACAGCAAGTCATCTCGAGCACAGATCAGCAAAGGTGACAGGCAAAAAAATTCTCTCCTCAAATGTGAATTGTGCATGGCAGAAGAAAACACATGTGAAAGGGTGGTGGGAAGAACAAAAAAAAAAGACTGAGTGCTAAACTTGTTATTTGTTTATGGTCTAGGATTCCAAATCTTACTTTACATTCTGCCTATCAGCACTTTGTGTTTTTCCTTTCAACAGCAATATTCAGTTATGCTGTAGCTTTGATTAGTCATTGAAATATTTTTGGTATTGAGAACTCCTTAAATGTAAATTATCAATATATTGTGCTGAAATTATATTTCTACAGAGGGTTTCAATCATTTGCATGTTTGTTATTAAACATGATGCAGAAAAAAATTCTCCATTGCTATTTCGCATTTGTTGGTTTTGGATGCTCCTGGACCAATACAGTAGAAAAGCTACTTAGACCTTGCACTTCATTGCAGTAGCTACCACACCCACCAAGATAGCAGCAACAGTGAAACCTTGGGCAAAGATACGTGCTCGCATTAACAGCTGAGATTGTCGTGTCTTGCCATGTTTAAAGGCGATCAGACCATAGGTAAGAGCACCTGCTGTGCCTAACATTCCTATAAAAAAGAAAGAAAAAATTATCTACAGACATTTTAAAAAATTGACTAGGGGATTTCAAACTTTGTCTTCATGCACACGAATCCTTGGGAATTATACAAAGTTAAAACTGTGTTCCTATTAATTTTTAGAAATCTCAAGTTATTAACTTAACAGATCTTGCTTTTTTTAAAAAAAATACTTGGCTACACCAATAAGGCAGCTGTGCTAAAACATATTCTTTGTAAATCTCCTGAATCAAATACAAAGATGAATAACCAGCTAACCTCAAATTTATCTAGGATTTTAGAGTGACTGTTTTGACACATTGGCAGTAGTTTACATTATTTTAAGATATGACTTCACACCATTTAAAGCACTCTCCAGAAATTATTCAGTACTGCAGCATAACCGACCAATTCAACCGTTTCCACTGGATAAAATAATGGAACTGATGTGCTACACATGGACTTCCTATATAGTGTTTTCTAAGTGCCATAGGAAAGGCGTGTCAGCAAAGTTCAAACCCCTTAAATATAAAAAAAGAGACAATAGTAGTACGGATAGGAAGTTGGCCGAGCAACAGAAAACAGTGGTGAATAAAATTTTTTAAAGAAGTGCCGGGAGAAACTCAGCAGTTTTGGAAACATTTGTAGAGAAAGAGTGTTTCAAGTCCAATACAACTTTTCAGTATGATTGTTTTCTGCCTGGAGGAAGGTTGGTTTATACTGACGACTGAGAATTGAGTGCAAATGACTGAAACCTGGATGTATTGAGAATTAGCAGAAGTTTGTAATAGACAACACAAACATGGGTGCAACATGAGGGCAGCTCACAGATGTGCTGCAAAAAGGTATTAAGAAATGGTTTCTGGTAGGAAGAACAATGTGGCATTATAAAGGATGTAGAGGTTCAGAAGAGGTGGAGGTGTATATACATGTTCTGTCTCTCTCTCACACACACTCAAAGATGGCAGGTTGGGGAAGTGGTTACTAGTAAGGCATGTGGGATGTTAAGTACTTTTTAAAACACACACATAGGGTATAAAAACACAGAAGTCAAGGTGAAACTTTATAACACCATTTCGACTTCAATGGAGTAGTATGCAATTCTAGGCCCCATATTGGAGGATGTGAAGCTATAGAGGGTGCACAAAAAGATAAAAGAAAAGCTCTGAGGTGACGCGCATAGATTAAAAAAAGGTTGGGGCCGTTCTCCTTGGAGAAGGTTGAAAAATTTGGTAGTTTTGTTCAGATTGAGTTAGTAAGACTATAAGAAATAGAAACAGGAGTAGGCCATTCGGTTCCATAAGCCTGCTCCTCTATTCGATAGGATTGCAGCTGATCCAACATTGCTCACAACCACTATCCTGTAGTTTTCCCTGTAATGCTCGATTCCTCTGCTGATCAACAATCTAACTATCTCATCCTTAAACATACACAAGGATATTGTCTCCCTTCCTCCCCCACCCCACCGCTCTCCGTGACAAGGAGTTCCAAAGGCACTCAACCCTCTGAAGAAATTCCTCCTCATCTCAGTTTTAAACTGGCACTCCGAGATTCTGAGACTATGCCCTCTGGTCTTAGACTCTCCATCAGGGAAACATCCTCTCAGCATTACCCTGTCAAGCCACTTAAGAATCCTATACATTTCAATGAGATCATCTCCCATTCTTCCAAATGGATCCCAACTGTTCACGCTTTGCTCGTAAGACAATCCTTTCATACCGAGGATCATCCTAGTGAACTGTCTCTGAACTGTGTCCAATGAAATGATATTTTTCCTTAAAAAATGGATCAAAACTACTGCAGATATGGTCTCACCAGCACCTGTACAGTTAGACTTGACTACTCTAATACTCTAACCCCCTTGAACGAGGGGCCAATTCCATTAGCCTTCCTGATAATCTTCTGCACCTATATGCTAGTTTTCTGTTTAGTGCACAAGTACCCCCGAGTGTTGCAGCTTTCTGCAATCTTCTCTATTTAAATAGTACTGTCCTTTTGTTCTCTCTTCCAAAATGAAGAACTGTACATTTTCCCACATTATACTTGACTTGCCAACTTTTTGCCCACTTACTCAACTTATTAATATCTACTTGTAAACAGTTAGTCTCAGCACTAGTCCTTGTCGAACACCACTGGTTACCAATCTGAAAAAGAACCTCTAACCCCCGTGCAGTTTCCTGCCCACGTGCCAATTCTCTATCCATGCCAGTGTCCAACTCTGCGGGCTCTTCATCTTAGGTCTGAGCTTTTGTGAGGTACCTTGTCCTTCTGGAAGTTCAAATGCAACACATCCACAGGTTCCCCTCTATCCAGTCTGGTTGAGACTGCTTTAAAAAAAGAAAGTCTTAAGTTTGTCAGACATGACTTCCATTTCATGAAGACGTGCCGAATCTGCTTGTTTAAGATTATAATTTTCCAAATGTGCTGCTCATACTTCCTTAATAAATGATTCCAACAAAAGAGGTTAGGCTAATTGGACTATACTTTTTGCCTCCCTCCGTTTTTGAATAGGCACATCACTGACACTTTCCCAGACTCCAAGGAATTTTGAAAAATTACAACCCAAGTAACTTTATCTCTGTATCTACATTTTTAAGGGTTCTAGCAAGAAACTGTTTCAGAGTACAGCATGGAAATAGACCCTTCAGTCAAACTCATCCATGCTGACCAGATATCCTAAATAAATCTAGACCTATTTGCCAGCATTTGGCCCATATCCCTTTAAACCCTTCCTATTCATAAAAAAAAACATTCAGATGCCTTTTAAATGTTCTAAGTGTACCAGCCTCTACACTTCCTCTGACAGCTCATTTAATATACGCACCACAATGTGTGAAAAAGTTGCAACTTAGGTCCCCTTTTAAATCTTTCCCCTCTCACCTGAAACCTATGTCCTCTATGTCCTAAAACCAGTCCTAAGGCGACTGACAAAAGAACTAGATGTGACACAAGAAGCCAGTGGTCAGGATCTGGAAGACATCTTGAAAAGGTGGTAGAGAAATGGGTTTCAAAGGGAAATGTACATCTGAAAATAAAAACTGCAGAATGCAGTGGAGTGGAGCTAGCTGAGTTGGTTGGAAGTAGTTCATAAGTGGACAAAACAGACTGCACAGTTGCTGTCTTAAGGTGTAGCGAAACTGTGTTGTTCAATAGGCTTTGTAAGATAGATTGTAGCGCCCCATTGTTGCACAATGCCTAAGTCTGACCTCTACAAGCAATTTTGACACATTACCATTTTCTTTATTGCCCAACAAAACTAGAGACCATCGCAAAATAAATTCAGTAGTAACAAAAACAAAGTCGCTGGAAAAGGTCAGGTCTGAGGACCGTTCCTCAGAATCACCGGACCCGAAACATTAACTCTGCTTTCTCCTTCACAGGTGCTGCCAGACCTGCTGAACTTTTCCAGCAACTTTGTTTTTGTTCCTGATTTACAGCATCTGTTGTTCTTTCGGTTTTTATAAATTTAGTAGTGTTTGGATAAGTAAGTGGCAATACTTTAAGACCATTCAGTCTGATTAAGCTAACCAATGTGATACGAGTCAGAACCTTAAATCCAAACAATGTCACAGTCATTTATCTAAGATGACAATCACAAACTTCTTTCTCATCACAGATGCTGCCAGACCTACTGAGTTACTCTAGCAATTTCTGTTTTTGTTTCAGATTTCCAACATCTGCAGTTCTTTGATTTATTAAACTGCTGGAGAAATTCAGCAAGACTGGTAGTATCTGTGACGAGAGAAACAAATTAATGTTTCATGTGCAATAAGACACTATTTCAGGATTTTTCTTCAACGAGGAGTTCCAAAGAGTCATCGACTCAAAACAGTAAGTGTTTCTCTCTTTACAGGAGGTGGTCAAACTTGCCGAGTTTCTATTTATGTAAGATAATTTTGTTTCTTACTGTAGTACCTGCATTAATGACCTTTATAAATATTTTTCGAAATAAAAACTTACAGCAGTTTTCATTTATATTCAATATACAGCGAGACAAGGCACACAAAGAAAGGTTAAATTCAACACGTAACGAGCAGTATTCATCTTTGTGCTCCAACAACCAACTTCAGTTCTAGATAGCAAGCATGGGGCTGGATGAACACAGCAGGTCAAGCAGCATCATAGGAGCAGGAAAACTTGACGTTTCGGGCCTAAACCCTTCATCAGAAATGGGGGAGGGGAAGAGGGTTCTGAAATAAATAGGGAGAGAGGGGGAGGCGGACAGAGGAGAGGATAGGTGGAGAGGAGGCAGACAAGTCGAAGAGGCGGGGATGGACCCAGTAAAG
>JAHRHZ010000289.1:8441728-8486996 GCA_024137785.1 Ginglymostoma cirratum | reverse complement strand
ATTCTAATTTGTCAAGCATGATTTCTCCTTTGTAAAGGTATTCTGACTCTGCTATTATATATTTCTAAATGCTCTGCTATTACATCCTTTCATTGTGACATGGAAACAGACAACCAAACCAAATCAGTCTATAGAGGTCGTAGGAGAAGGGTCTAGACCCGAAACGTCAGCTTTCCTGCTCCTCTGATGCTGCTTGGCCTGCTGTGTTTATCCAGCTCTACACCTTGTTATCTCACATCAGTCTACCCCTGTATTCGCAACACAGTAAAATTGACACTTTCAAAGACCCTCAGAATTGACCCCATGGGTTCCTAATCAGACTTTTGAATAACTAATTTGATACTTTGCGAATAAACAATACCAGCCACTGGTTTGTGTCTTAAACAAAAAAAGTAGCAATTTATTAACAATGTAGTAACTTTAGTAAAATTAAACAACAAAGTAGCCTAGTTGGTCTAATCTACAAATTCAAAAACATTTATCTTTTGTGTGAATGGTGCTGAAAACAGACAAACAAACACAGTTAAGAGATAAAATAAAAGAAAGTAACAAACCTGGAAAGATAACTTCAGTGGTTTTCACGATGCATTGTTCCACAGGCGCTAATGATGGTTTCTTGGTTGATTTTTCTGAAGATGTAGGTCAGGGTCACCTTTACAGTTCACTCAAAAAAGATAGTAATACGGTACTTATGACTTAATTTTCTATTCTCTGAGCTTCCAAGAACTGCAAATGAGAGGTTAAGCAGGGAGCTTTCAAATCTCGTGCTGTAGCATCAGCAGCAAGATTTCTTTTTCCCTGAAAGTACAAAACCCAAAAGTCCAAAACCGCCCCCCGGTTCAAACTCTGACCACTTCAACAGACTTATCATCTCCTCCAAGAGGTCCCAGTTAACATTTAACATCTGCCATCTTCTAGGCAATAATGTCTTTTCTAGACTTGCTGGAACCAAATGTGCTGACCTCATTACTAGCCACATTCTGCTGTCTGTTTGAACGTAAAGCTCTTCCCTGGTGATGGTGTCTTCTGAACCTTTTGACAGGGACCAACCTGCAATTAACTTCCAGGCCTGGCCTCACAAATAAACAAAAGCTCGATTGGCCTGTTTTCCTTTTATCATAATGCTGCTGCCCACAGTCCAAAATCTTTAGCTTTATCTTTAGCTCATAGTTCCAAACTAAAACTGATAAAAGAATAAAATAAATGAAAAATCAGTGCGGGTTCTAACATGCCTCCATCCTGAACCCATGAATTTCCTTTTCGTAAAAAGGGAATTCCATGACAAGGTTAGTAATACTTAAATAACAAGCAAAACTCAAACCTCTCAGCTATTCATTCTTGCTCCTCCCAGAATCTTAATCACTATTCAACTTCCTTGGTCATATCCTCAAATTTACAACAGTTTATATTTAGGACAAGGTATCAGCAATTGCCTTTTCTTTCCTGGAAATATGTATAAGTTTTGTGTTAAAATGCTGCAGATCTAAACTCCATCTGAACAATCTTGGAGTCTTAAATTTTTTACTTTTTAAATTTATCAATAAAAGTCAATGGATTGTGAATTGTAAACACCATAGTTTCAAAGTTCCCATGTAGAGCATAAACTTTGAAATGTCGAAGACCTTCTGTCATAGCTAGTGCTTGCTTTAAAATACCACCTCCAAAGTTGATTCAACCTTGTTGAAAAGTTAGCTATGGGCTTCTCCATTCTAACCTCGTCATCCTGTAAGAGAACTGCTTCATTCCCCGAATTGCTAACATCTACTGCTAATTTAAATAGTTTGTCAGAGTCAGGTGCGGTTAACACACGTTCATTTGTTAAAATTGTTTTTAACTTTTCGAAAGCTTTCTGGTCACATCATCTTATGTTTTTTTTTGAAGCAAATTAGTCAAAGGTGTACCTACTGTACTAAAATTCAGTACAAACTTTTGATAAAATCTCTATATTCCCAAGCACCATATTATCTTTCATTTTATTTTAGGAGTGGGAAAGTCAATTAAGGCTTTTACTTTTGCCATTTTGGGTGATACCTGTCCTTGTCCTACAGCATGTCCTACAGTATATCACCTTGGCTTTTAGTAATTCACTTTTTGCTAGATCTAACACCAACTCGGCTGACTTCTATGAGTTACTTCCATGTGGTACTAAATACAATGATGTGATACAAGTAAACTGGACAATGAAGTACTTCAACCATAACAGATTTCATTAATCTTTGAAATATGGCTGGGGCATTCTTAAATACAAATGGCATAACCCAACGTTGTACAATCCATTAGATATGACAAACGTGGTAATTTCCTTAGCTGTCTTTTACAGTACTTGCCAATATCCTTTTAACAAATCAATTTTAGATCAGAATGGTGCGATATAAATCCTATCAATGCAATCTCTAGTCTGGGAATAGGTTATGAATTCATCTTTGTGACTGCATCACTTTCCTGTAATCTACACACAATCTAGTTGAACCATCTGGTTTAGAAACCAATATTATGGGAGAACTTCAATTACTCTGGCTTGGTTCAATCAATTGATTCTCCAATGTGTATTGAGTTTCCTTTATTACTGTTTTTTGGGATTTTGTGGGTTTAACCGAAATGGGTTTCATTTTATTGTGTCTGAATTATCTATGTCGATGTTCAGTTCAGTTCAGTTAATGTGATACATCCAAGTGTATCTTTTGCGAATACAATTGTATTTTCTGAGCAACCTACTGTATCACTCTGTCTTTCTCCAGACACAAAAATTCAGTGATTAAATTCTCTAATATCCAACCTTTGTAATCAAATAATCTAAGCTTAGTAAATTACCTTTTTCTCCTTGGCTGTCATCCTTGTTTTACACTGTCCTCTACCACCCTCACTACTTCACTCACTTGCACGTTCTCACCTTCTTCTGTACGATAGCCGAGTGGTACCACAATCTGATGCACAACCAACCATTCTTCATCGATGGGTCTATGAAGACAGCACTTCGTTCTTAAGACAAGAACACCTTCGGCTTCTAACTCATTATGAGCTGACTGAGCTATAATTCAGTATCGGTTTTCTGTGCTGCAACTGGGGACATCGTACCAAACACCTGGATTGTCTTCATCGTTGAGGAAGGTTTCAGCTACCCTTTTGCTTGCTTGTGATGTCACATCAACCTTTATTCACAGATTTTGTTTGACCATTGCTCTGGTTACTACACATGAAGGAAATGTAGCAGGAACCTGTTCCTGTAATTGTTCTGTTTCTTGTGCATCCTTTGGGCGTTCTATGACTATGGGTGAAGCTGTTACCTTTAGTCTTGCCAAATCATTACCCAGACGGAATGCTTTCGCTACTCCAAGAACTGCTTCTCCAGCTAAATCCTATTCCAATTGTACTGTGTATAATGGAACTGGGATATATTTTTCACCAATCTTGTTTACTTAGCTCCCATTGAACTCCGGAGGGAAAATCAAGTTTTTCTCCAACAGGAGTAATTGACTTGCCCATGTATCTCTTGGTATGGTTATAGGTTTAGCTACCACACCTGAACAAAAAGGAGTCACCGTTTCTTTCATCAAAAATCCTGCATACTTCTTATCTGTCGTACATGTTTCTTTACGAATAACTGAATTTACCTCTGGGCTTTTCATTATAGTTCGAGCTAAAGCCTGGTCTGTGGTGGTATCTTTGTGTTCCTTTCTCCCTTCTCATTTTGTTCCTTTAAGTCCTTCTTTGCAATTTCCAAAATTCTGAACACATGGACCAACTTATTACAGTAGAAACATTTAAGATTCTGAACTTCACCTCCACCCTCGGCAATTTCCTTATTATTCTGAAGAGGAGTTTTTGGGGCCTCTGTTCATTCTCTACCCTGGCTACCTCCCTTCCTTTCACTCTCTTTACCATTTTTTATTCTTCTCAAATTTCTGGGAGGATGTCAAAAACAATGTTTCATGGTTCAGTTCATAATCTTCAGCCATTGTAGCAGCTTATCTTGCCGTTGGTACCTTTGGTCTTCTACATGAGTTCTGATTATGAAAGGTAAGAAAATTCTGAATTCTTCTAAAAGAATAATTTCTCTGAGAGCACGGTAACTATTCTCAGCCTTTAATGCTCTTATCCAACCATCAAAATTCTTCCCTGGTGACAAAGTGTCAGCAGAAACTTATCTGAAATTAACTTCTGTGGTCTGTTTTCCTTTTAACACAAGCTGTTACATACAGTCCAGAGAGTCATTTTTACCTGGCAGTTTTCAGTTCACAGCTCCAAACCAAAAGTGACAAAAGAATAAAATTAAAATAATGAAAAATCAGTGAGGGCTCAAAGCTAAATGATCTGTAATTAATTTTTAAACCTCTTCCCTCTCTAAATAAAGGTATTACATTAGCAGTTTTCAAATCCTCTGGGACTTTTCTACAATCTAAGGATTTTTGGAGGACTACTGCCAGTGATACACCATCTCGGTAGTTCCTTCTTTGAATATCCTATCATGCATCCCGTCAGGTTTGGAGGACTTACCGATCTTCAGCCTGATTAGTTTCCACAGTACCTTTGCTCTGGTGATAATTATTGTGTTTATTTTTCTCCCCTTTTTACCCTTTGATTATTTAATAATTTTGGAGTGCTATTAGCATCTTCTACTTGAAGCTTGGTGCAAAATGTTTATTTAACTCTTCTGTCATTTCCTGTTTCTTCATTATTATTTCTTCAGCCTCATTCTCTAAGGGGCCTATGTCTACTTTGGCCTCTCTCTTCCTTTTTCTACATTTAAATAAGCTCTTACCATCTTATCTGACTTATCTATTCATTGAAATACTCCTGAGATCTTTGTAGTGTGCATAAAATGTGGGCATCGTGCCTTGATGACCTGACTACGTAACCTACTTAGTGACTTACTACTTGTCCCTAAGATGAAAAAAATCTTCTAAGCTACAGTCTCCTGCTTATGTTGTTCATTTTTGAGTGCCTGACACTCAGGGATTGGCTGGATGGCTGATTCATACTGCAGAATGACATCAACAACAAAGGATCAATTTTTGTACTGGCTGAAGTCATGATGAGGGCTTCACCTGCTCAACCTCTCCCCTTGTCGGAGGTACGGCGACGATCAGGATAAACTCACCACCAGTCTTCACATCTGTAAAGGAATTAATTTTTCTTTTCTGGGACTGTCGTGACTTACGATTTACTTTCCATAGTAAGAAGATGGGAATAAAATCGTGACGCTGCTGCAAAACTAGAGGAGATGGTGAGAGACCTTTTTTAAAAGGTCAGTGAGAGGTTGAGGATCGGACTAGTCCAGGCTTTTAGTAACTGAATGTTGAAGGTGTAATGGAAGTATTTCAGGGCAGTTACTAATCTCTCCTGGGGCTTACTGCAATTTTCCCTTGGCCACCCCGTGAAACGGCTATAATACGAGTCCATAGGCAGCAGATTCACTGGGGAGCTGGGCCTTTCTGCTGTCAACATTTTATGTAGAATAAATTTATGATGTTGGTATGAGCAGCAGATAGAGAAATGTAGATCAGCCATTAAATAGTGGTAGGCATGACTGTCAGAAGTTTGTATTTTTCTTTCTTTGAAGCTATTCTGTCAACTTTCAGGGGAAAATTCTAGTTTTGGTTTCTATAAAAGATGATAAGCAGATAATTGAGGTAGTTTCCCTCATCTGTATTCCCAACAACTCTGCCATGTTGTCGAAAGAATTGCAAAATGAGAACACTTTCTTTAACTAGCTTCTCCACTCCGTGAGGACGGTTATACCAGCCTCAATTAAGGATAATGGAAATATCCCACTTTCTATGGGCTTCAGTGATTGTTGGTTGATTCATGAGTTACTTTTTACAGAAATAAAATAACTGCTTCTAATGCTATTCCATTCCACATGAACAGCTAGTTTAGTGGATAATCTTGTTTCAGAGATAGTAGGAACTACCGATGCTGGAGAATCTGAGATAACAAGGTATAGAGCTGGATGGACACAGCAGGCCAAGCAGCTGCTCCTCTGATGCTGCTTGGCCTGCTGTGTTCATCCAGCTCTATACCTTGTTATCTTAGTGGATAATCTGTCATTTTTTAAACTCCGCAAGCCAGTTCAAATCAGTGTTCATGGAAGATTTGTTCTCTTCCCTTGCCAGCCCCTTCGTTTGTGACATATCTTAAAACAGTTATGAAATATTGGTTGACTGAAGCTGGATTATGGCTTTAACTGGCTTGTACATGTTATGAGTGCTGAAAACTTATAACTAAATCTTGGTGAAAGTCTTGTCTTTAAAATGGTTCTATGGAAATGACATTCTAAGTGCAGCTAGGCAGACTTGCTTTTCAATTTTTAAACTGTGGTCCACAGTTCGTGTTGACTTGGTTCAACTGCAAATACTTCTGCCTCAGGGTTGATTGCAGTAATGAAGTAAAATTCAATCTGCTTTTCCTGCTGTCCAGCAATTGCGAGAAATCCTGATCTGTCGGTAAGACTTCAAACCAGGCCTCCACCTGCCAGGTCGGGTGGCTGTTCAAGGACCCATGACACAATTCAGGGAACCTGAGAATTCCTTTCACCTATCCAAAATTTATACATGAGTAGACATTATCTAAAACAAGTAACTAGTCATTCATCTCATTTTGGTTTTGTGGATATTTTTTGTCTGCAAATTAGCTGTGACTTTCACCTACATTAATACAGGTATTTCTGCTGTAACGCATGTTTCGTTAACACGATTTGGCTGTAACACGATTGATGAATAGTGGAAACTGTTTGGATAATGCCAACTTTCTACTGTACAGTATAGTGATTTCCCTATAACGCGATTTTCTATTCAAAATCCCTACAGAATCCCTACAGTGTGGAAACAGGCCCTTCGGCCCAGCAAGTCCACACTTACCCTCAGAGCATCCCACCCAGAACCATTCCCATATAACCCACCTAATCTACACATCCCTGAACACTATGGGAAATTTAGCACGGCCGGTCCACCTAGCCTGCACATCTTTAGACTGTGGGAGGAAACCAGAGCACCCAGAGGAAACCCACGCTGACACAGGGAGAATGTGCAAACGCCACACACACAGTCGCCGGGGGTGGACTCGAACCCGGGTCCCTGGCTCAGTGAAGCAGCAGTGCTAACCACTGAGCCACCGTGCCATCCAAAAATGTCATCTCTCTTGGAATATGGGATGTTGGGGCCATATGTACACAGCAAGATCCAACCAAAAGCAATGCAAGAGTGACCTGTTTTTGGGTGATACGGAATCAGCGTTAAATGCTGGTCAGGGAGAACCCCGGGGATATCTCCATTATTCTTTAAAAACTACACCCCTGAAACACTCATTTGCAGCTGAGAGGGCAGTTGCGGTCTCAGTTATTAACATCTTGACTAAAAGGCAGCCCCTCAGTACTCACCCCCCAACAGTTTGCGCGAGGTTGCACAAGAACGCAACTATTGTGTTATAGGAGAAATACCCTGTACTATTCAAGTTGATCCCAATAACTTAAAACCTTGTGCTTGCTTATGTTTAAATCCCAGTTTGTCCAATCTGAATTTTGTGAATCTGCATATAGTGACATTGTGCAAGTTATTCTTAGTTGCTTCTGTTTAATTTGTTTTACAGCGATATAAAATGGAAACAGCGTTGATAACTGGAAAACCAATCGTTATTAAGCCATATGTAATCAATGGTTTGTATCCAGTCGTCATTTTAGATATCTTTATCAGTCCTACTGTATCCTCATTTTGTTTTCTGCATTTCTTTACTTTTGCAACTGTTGATCATTTCATCAGGGAGGTTGGGACTGTTTCTGTATGAATTAAAGGATACAACTAAAAGATGCAAGAACATATGAGGTTGTAGACATGCTCACTGAGCCAGTGGACTTGGTTGCAAACGTTTTGTCACCCTACTAGGTAACATCGTCACTGCGCCTCCGGTGAAGGGTCAATGTTCTATCCCGCTTGTTATTTATATGCCTCGGTTCGCTGGGGTGGTTGATATTACTTTCGGTTTTGTTTCTTAGTGGTTTGTACACAGGGTCTAATTCAATTCAATGGAAGCGCACTGACATTGTTACCTAGCAGGTGACAAAGCGTTTGCAACCAAACTCACTGGCTCGGTGAGCGTGTCTACAACCTCAACCACAACTCAAGCCACAAATCTTCTCAAAACATATATTTTATATTTTTCATATTTTAGTGTAGAAGCGCTTAATTCCAAAATTTTAGATAACAAAAGTAGTGTTCACACATGCGCATTTAGAACAAAGAAAAGTACAGCACAAGAACAGGCCATTCGGCCCTCCAAGCCTGCACCAACATGCTCCCATCACAACTTAAACACCCCTACCTTTCCAGGGACCATAAAACCTCCGTTCCCATCCTATTCAAAACGCCCTTAAAATGTCACTATAGTATCTGCTTCCACTGCCTCTCCCAGCATCGAGTTCCAGGCACCCACCACCCTCTGTTTTAAAATAAAAATTGCCTTGTACATTTCCTTGCCCCTCACACCTTAAGCCTATGCCCCCTAGTAACTGACCCTTCCGCCCTGGGAACAAGCTTCTGACTGTCCATTCTGTCTATGCCCTTCATAATCTTGTGGACTTCTATTAAGTCTCCCCTCAACCTCCTTCGTTCCAGTGAGAGCAACCCAAGTTTCTCCAACCTCTCCTCATAGCTAATGCCCTCCATACCAAGCAACATCTTGGTAAATCTTTTCTGTACCCCCTCCAAAGCCGTCACATCCTTTTGGTAGTGTGGCGACCAGAATTGAACAAAATATTCCAAATGCTGCCTAACTGAGGTTCTATAGAGCTGCAACATTACCTGCCAATTTTTAAACTCAGTGCCTCAGCTGATAAAGGCAAGCATGCCTTATGCCTTGTTGACTACCTTCTTCACCTGTGTTGCCCTTCACCTGCGTTGCCACTTTCAGTGATCTGTGTACCTGTATACCCAGATCCCTCTGCCTATCAGTACTCTTAAGGATTCTGCCATTTACTGTATATTTTATCAATCTGGTTTAGACCTTCTGAAATGCATTACCTTACATTTTTCTGGATTAAAGTCCATCTGCCATCTCTCTGCCCAAGTCACCAACCAATCTATATCCTGTTGTATCCTCTGACGGTCCTCATCACTAACCACAATCCCACCAACCTTAGTGTCATCAGCAAACTTGCAAATCAAACCAGTTACATTTTCCTCCAAATCACTTTTATATATATTATAAATAGCAAAGGTCCCAACACTGATCCCTGAGGGACGCCGCTAGTCACAGCCTGCATTCAGAAATGCACCCTTCCACTGCTACCCTCTGTCTTTTATAACTGAGCCAGTTTTTTTATCAATCTTGCAAGCTCACTTCTGACTCCATGCAACTTTACCTTCTGTATCAGTCTGCCATGATGGACCTTGTCAAAGGCCTTACTGAAGTCCATGCAGACAACATCCGTTGCCCTACCCTCATCGATCATCTTCATCACTTCCTCAAAAAACTCAATCAAGTTAATGAGACACGACCTCTTACTCACAAAACCATGTCGCCTCTCGCTAACACGCCCACTTATTTCCAAGTGGGAGTAAATCCTGTCTCAACGAATCCTCTCCAATAATTTCCCTACCACTGATGTAAGGCTTACCGGCCTGTAATTAGCTGGATTATCCCTGCCACCTTTCTTAAACAAAGGAACAACATTGGCTATTCTCCAATTCTCTGGAACCTCTCCTGTAGCCACAGAGGAAACAAAGATTTCTTTCAAGGCCCCAGCAATTTCCTCACTAGCCTCTCTCAGTATTCTAGGGTATATCCCATCAGGCCCTGGGGATTTGTCTACCTTAATGTTTTTCAAGACCCCCAATACCTTCTCTCTTTTGACCTCAACATGACCCAAACTATCTACACACGCTTCCCCACCAAGCCCTTCTCTATGGTGAATACTAACACCATTTAATATCTCGCCCATTTCCTCTGGTTCTGCACATAAATTCCCTTCACTGTTCTTGAGTGGGCCAACCCTCTTGCTCTTTATATATGTATAAAAATGATAATATATTAGATGGTCTTGCTTAGTTTTATGAATTTGAAATTTTGGAAAGTAAAATATAAACTACTTCCAAACCTTTCCCCATTTTAGAGCTTGAAGCAGAAGCTAACCTCCCAGAAGTAAAAAAGACTACCCTGTCCAGAGAATTAATTGATTATGTTCGGCATATGATTGAGAACTACAAGGACAATTACAAGGTATGAAATATACATTAAAATAATTTAACACTGCTCAGCTTTAAGAAGGTGGAGTTGGCTGGATACAAACCTCACCGACAAAATATTAAACATAACTCCTTGACACAGACAAAGAAGTGGTGGGACGTAGTGTTTCATATATAAGCACAAATAGTTCCCATATTTCACAGACTAAGTTAAAATTGGAGCTAATTTTCTTAATAGAAATATTAAATTAAATATAGATGAGTCTAAAACTAAAATCCGTGGTAGAAGTAGAAAATTAAATAGTCGTCCGTAACTTTTGAAGCATAAATATCCATTGTCATTCATTCACAAGTTAATTATTTTTCATCATGACTTTGTTTCGGTTTGGCATAAGGGCATTGGTGGCTAGGCCAATAATTACTACCTGTGTCTAATGGCCCTGAAGCAGGTGATGGTGAGCTGCTGTCTTGAACTGCTTCAGTCCTTGGGGGTGTAGGCAACCCATAGAGCTTATAGGAAGGGAGTTCCAGGACTTTGATCCAGGGACATAGCTGCAAGTCAGAATAATGTATGACTTTAAGGGGAGCTTGCAGGTGTTGATGCTCCCATGCATCATCTCGTCTTTCTAGGTGTAGAGATCATAGGTTTGGAGGACCTTGTCAAAGGTCCTCAGTGAGTTGCTGCTGCCGTGCATTGGTCATGAAGGTAGTGAATGTTGAAAATGATGAATGGGAATCCAGTCAAGTGGGTTGCTTTGTCCTTCTGTTGTTGAACCTTTCAAGTGTTATTGGAACTGTGCACATTCAGGCAGGTGGAGAGTATTCTGTCACTTCCTGACTTGTACTATTACATATATATTTTGGGGAGACTGGAGGGGAGTCACACGCCACAAAGTTCTTAGCTTTTGATCTGGTCTTGTAGCCACAGTATTTTCTTAATTCATTCATGGGATCTGGGCATGCTGGCTAGGTTGGCATTTATTGTCCATCTCTAATTGTCCAAAGGGCAGTTAAGAATCAACCACATTGTTGTGGGTCTGGAGTCACATGTAGGCCAGACCAGGTAAGGACAGCAGATTTTCCAACCCTAAAGGACATTAGCGAACCAGTTGGGCTTTTACAACAATTAACAGTTGTGACATAGTTGCCATTAGGTTCGCATTTTATTCCACATTGTTCTTTTATTGATTTAAAATTACACAGTCTGTCATGGTGGGAGATTTGATCAGGGATGTCAGCATAGCTTTGTCAGAGGGATGACATGCCTTAAAAAATCGATTGAATTTTTTGGAGTAGATGAGGATAGTACAGTTGATGTAGTTTGTATGTTTATTTCTTTTATTCATTAATGGGATGAGGGTGTCGCTGGCTAGGCAGCATTTGTTGCCCATCCCTTATTGCCTAGAAGGCAGTTCAGAGTCAACCACACGTAGGCCAGACCAGGTAAGACAATGGATCGATGGCCATCATTAGATTCCTAATTCTAGATATTTTATTGAATTCAATTATTGAGTACTCAGTGAATGGCAGGACAGTAGGAAGCTCAGAAGGACAGAGCGATAGTGGGTTGCTTGTCCACAGAGCCTTGAAGGCAGCAAGACAGGTTAATTGGGTAGTTAAGAAGGTCTATGGGACACTTGCCTTCATCAGTCATGACACACATAATAAGATCAGGGATATCAAATTAGAGCTGTACAAAACTTTTGTTAGGTCACAGCTGGGGTGCATTTCTGGTCACGATACTATGGTAAGGATGTATTTGTACTGTACGGGATGGATGCAGAGCAGATTCTCCAGGATGTTGCCTGGGATGGAAGACTTAAACTATGAGGAGAGGTTGGATATGTTTGGGTTGGTTTCTCGAGAACAGACTCGACTAAACAGGGAACTAATTGATGTATAAGATTATAAGGGGCATGGACAGGTCGGATAGAAAGGAGCTGTTCCTCTTAGTTGAAAGTTCAAAAACAAAGAATATAATTTTATGGCAAAAGGCAGGAGGTTTAGAGGGGATTTGAGGAAAAGAAATTTCAACCAGAGGTTGGAGGGAATCTGGAATGCACCGCCTGGGAGGGTAATTAAGGCAGGAAATCTCACCACCTTTAAATAATACTTACATGAGCACTTGAAATGTGACTGTATTCAAGACAATGGGCCAAAGTACTTGAAAGATGTAGATTTAGTTGTTTTTGCCAGTGCAGACTTGGTAAGACAAAAGGCCTCGTTTGTATGATATTGAATAGATCAGGGTTTCGGAGCTTGAACTTTATAAATCTGTATTGTTAAGTATTTTTTATGCGCTGATGCAATTTTTTTAAAAATCCGAGGCATTGAATATGTGCTTTTTACTTTCCTCTTCAGGCAATGGCGAGAGATGAGATAAATTATTACCAGGACACACCAAATCAAATCAAGAGAAAGATTGAATCTTACAAACATTTTTATCCAGATGAATATAATGCTTTGCTGGATTCTGTGCAGGAAAAGATGGACGTATCTTGAATGGCTTTTTTAAAACGAATGGACTGTAGTATTCAGCAAACACATGATCAGCCTTAAAAGGAATTGCTTCTGTAATTCAATTCATTTACACGTGGAATGGTATGCAGGAATTATGTGCATTCTCCAATGGATTATTCTTGTAACTTTTGAGGGACAGAACCTATTTCTCAATTTCTGTTCCTAGGAGTGGTATAGCCTGTCAGTTACCATTAAAATTATGGCTCTGTAATTGCTTTCTTCAATGATTGAATTCTTTGAGATTTATAAATGTATTTTGATCCGTAGATATACTATAGTATATAAAACCGTAATGAAATAGTTCATAGTAATAGTTCAGTTTTTACATTGCATAAGTGAAAGGTTTTACCTCCATGTGTGGCCTCTGCTACAACTAACCTGGCAGTTAATATCACTATTAATTATCATAAACTGTCAAGATCAGTAAGGTATTTCCATTTCCTGGATTGTCTATTGTTGACTTTCAAATTGCTAACTTCAAACTAGATTTAATGTTTTCTCCCAATAAAGATGAGAAGTGACCAGATGGCCTTTAAAATTAAAAAATATGCTGATGGATACCCATAGATCATTTAAGGGCCATAAACAGGAGCCATGTATGTCATTATAAAATCCACTGTGGAATTTGGGTGAAACTTCACTGAGAAAATGACTAAAATGTGAAACTTGCTGTCATGAGTAACAGAGATAGTTAATTTTGAGACATTTAATTTTTAGGGGAAAATAGAGAAACAAGTGCAACAGGAATACAAGAATGTGTGGTTAGCTTTAAAGAAGAGAAAGCTAGTGTGTGAGCACAAACAGTGCTGTACAAAGTCTTGTGAAAGAAAGCATGATTAGACAATTCAGCCCCTTCAGCCTGCTCTACTACTCAACAGGATTAATCCAGATCTCATTACAGCCTGAACCTCACTTTCCTGTCCCCTGCCCATAACCCTTCAACCTATTATTAAGTCTGCCTCTCTCCTCCTCACAGTTACTCAGTGTGGCAGCATCCACTGCGTTCCAGAGATTCATGACTCTTAAAGAAGTAATTTCTCTTCAACTGTTTTGCATCTGCTACCCCTTATCCCAAAGCTATTCTAGATTGTCTCATTAACAGGAAACATCCTCTCTACATCTAATTTGTCAATCCCATTAGCATCTTATCTATCTCAAACAGATCTCCTCTCATTCTTCAACCTCCAGAGAGTATAGACCTAAACTTCTCATTCTGTCATAAGATAAACCCCTCATTTTTGGAATCAATCTAGTCAACCTCCTCTGAACTGCCCTCAATACAACTATATCTCTCCTCAAATAAGGGGACCAAAATTCTACACAGTACTCTAGCTGCAGTCTCACTAATGATTTGTACAGTTGCACCAATGCTTCTTTATTTTTATACTTTGTGATAAATGCCAAAATTCAATTTGCCATATATCCACATTACACTATCTGCCAAATCAGGCCCCTTCACCTAACTTACGCATATCCCATTTATAAATTTCTTACTTATTCAATGCAATTTACTTTCCAACTATTTTAGTATCATCTGCAAGTTTGGCCAAAGTATCTTCTATCCCTAATTAAAGTAATTTAATAGAGATTGTAAATAGTTGAGGCCCAACCTGTGGCAGCCCACGAGTTATGTCTTGCCAACCAGAAAAAGACCCCCAGTTTGACCTGATCTACTTTGTTGATTAGCTAATCCTCTATCCAAGCCAGAAGCTGCTCTATAGCTAGAGTTCCACAAAAATCCTTTGTACTAGCTGCAAGTCATCCAAGCAGCCAAGATAATAAATATCTAAATTAGAAGCTTTAGAATTGCAACTACACAAAGCCTTACTGAGAACTTTTCGCTTTGCCAGAACTTCACTCAAACGTCAAAGCATCTGAGAAATCACAGATCTGTCACAAAAAAGACAATTTTTAGTCTTTTCTCATGTGAGATGAATGAGTGATACATTGCATTATTTTTGGGATGAGTGAGTGAGTGAGAATAAATATCCTTTGTCAATAAATAAGGTTAACTCATAAGGAACTTGCTGTTTGAATAATTTAATTGGAACACTTACTCCAAGGGTACCTCTTACATACAAAAATACTGATCATCATAAGCAGTAACAAAATCAGTCTGCCAGCATCTTGTTGAAATTGTCAATATCATCTAATTTAAATAGAACAGGTAGTTACTTGAATCCAGATACATTGATATGTAATGATATCTTGAAATGGAATGTTATGTCAGAAAATCCAATTCCTACTAAGTCATTAATTACAAATAACTATTATGAGCAAATACTTTTTTTGAACGTGTGGAAATTTTATAATTGAAAATTTTTATTCTGCTATCAAAGTAAGCAACTTGTCAACTTAGGATGGTAAATGGTAAACCCCGTGTTCTGTATTATGAATACAAATTTTGTTCAAGTTCATAAAAACATGTTTTTCATTTAAAATACTGTCACCTGGCAGTTCCACGCAAATCTACTACTATCTACACGTTTGATTATCAGACATAAGTATTTTATATCAATGCATATTGTAAGAGCCTGGTAAAAAGACTGAAGCTTCAATAATACAACAAACACTGAGAAAGTACGTATGAATTCTGACCCCAAATTGGAAAACAATGGGAGGGTTAAGACATGGAGGAAGGCTGACTTAAACAAAAGTTGTCAAATGATTTGCAATTTCCAAAATATTTGCATTACGTTTGAAAGATGTGGCTTTCACAATTTAATATTGTCACAAAGTACTTCAACTGTCATTGATTTTTTATTTTTGAAGTTAAAAGGAAAGCACAGCACCCTATTTGCTATATTGCTAATACATCAAATAATGTAGGTTAAACAAGTGAGATTAATTTCACCAAATACATCTTTAACATTAAGATCGCCAAAACTGTAACCTTACGCTCAAAAATGCTGAAACTCAGTGTTGCCACAGAAAGTAGTTGTACCCAAGGACTGAAGAAAGTTCAGTATGCGTACTGGTATACCATTTCTTGTAAAGGTAAATCTGTCACTTCCTTCTCATTAGCAATCTATCTTAATAAATTATGAAAATACAGATGAATTATAGTTAAGTATTATGGCGCTATCCAGTAAGTAGATTTCTAACAACCCTCTAGAAATATTAATTGATGTTTGTTCAACTTTTCTGTGAAATCAATTGAATAATAAGTTCCTTAACATTGTGAATACTTTCAGGGATCTCTGTTCCATCCTCGGTGACATTAGTTGCCATGAGGAAAAGCTTTTGTTCATAATTCCTGTCATGGAGTAGTAGTTTTCTATGAAGATCAGACATAGTAAGAGCTCCATCAAGGTCCTATGGAAAACATTAGAACAGTGATTGAAATATTTCAAAGCTTTTTACTGAAGTGGTTGATGAATACAGCAAGTCTTCAGCGATAGGAAGAAATGTGTAATCACAAGTCAAATATGTAATAAACACTACTGAGGAAAAAAAAACAAATTTATGTTATAATACAATAGGCAGCAAGATTTCAAAAGGAAAGGTCATGCAGGATCAACCTTCTTGAACACAGATAATTGAATGTCAATAATGATAATGCAATAGATTGGGATTTCCAAACAGCCTGACTTATGCTGATAGTCAGAATGTGTGGTCAGGTGAATAGTGAGCTGGCTAAGAAAAGTGAGAAGGGAGAAAATAGTTATCTCAATCAACACGTGATGGGTTCCACTCGTCACGTAACTACATTGCACATCCTCAACAAGAACTGGTGCTAAGATCACTTGTTCAAAAATTTACATGTACAATTTTAAAATTTACCAAAGATACCAATTTGGGATGATGCACGATAGAATACAGGCAACTATACTGGAGTGACATAGTAGTTTATAGAAGAAAGTGAGCTAACTGAGGATGCATCGGAATGACTGAGTTTAGAATTAGTAAAGTTATAAGTGAAGGTTTCAACGGAAGGCAGAAGAACCGAAGTAATGGCATAGAAATAGAAGTAGGTAGTCTTTGTAGTGAAGAAGATTTGAGATGGAAAGTTATCTTCAGTGTTGAATAGATCATCAAGTTTGTAAATTGTCCGGCTCTGTACTGGATGAGGGATTTAAAGCAGTCACGACAGTATGGAACCTGAACCAGAGGATGAAGTGGATGGCTTAGGTCTTCCTAATATTTCGATGGAGGAAATGAATGCTTTTCAAAAATTGGTAGTCAGTCAAATCACACGGAGGAATTGGGTATGCTCAGTAAGGAAGTGGAAGCTGAGCCTTGGGTTATGGATGATATAACAAAAGACAACAGAGATCAGGAAAAGGATAAGACCGAGGATGACATTTTAGGGCATGTCTCGGAAATATTGTAGGGATGACGGAGGAAAGCTCTATATAGAATTGATAGGTAAAAACAAAATTAAACAAAGGAATGCTTTAACGGACAGGGAATGTTAAGCAAAATCTTTCCAGAAACTGGAACACAAAATCCGATAGCGAAAGTATTTTCATCAATGAAATACAATTTTTATAGACATGACATGGATAATTCAATTAAAAGTTGAACAAAATAAATAAAACAGGACAAGAAACCTCTTACTTACGATGATCGTAAATCTGATTATTTTATTCTTTCATGGGATGTGGGCATCACTGACAAGACTAGTATTCCCATCACCAATAGGATTGGAAGATAATGGTGAGCTAACTCAGAGTCATGAGGAAGGGAATACCAGAATTTTAATCAGTGATAGTGAAAGAATGGTGATATAATTCCAAATTAGGATAATACGTAGCTTGGAAAGGAACAGGTAGTGATGTTTCCATGTTTCTGCTGCACTTGTACTTCTTCGTGGTAGAGGTCTCAGGTTTGAAAGGTACTGTTCACGGAGCTTTGATGACTTCCTGCAGTACACTTTAAAAAAGCACACATCATTCTACACACCAAATCAGTGGTGAAAGAATTAGAAATATTTTAATCGATATCTACAGGGAGTGGGTGCAGATGTGGTATCTCCACCCAAGTCTAAAACAAGGGATAGAATTTCAGACTAATCTCCGTACAAGAGGTAGACAATACTGAGATGAAGAGGAATTTTATTGCCGAGGGTTGTGAATTCTAAGAATCCTCTACCCTAGAGGGCTGTGGAAGTTCAATGAGTATGTTGAACACACAAGTAGATAAATCTCTGGAGACTAATGATATCAAGGGATATGGAGGTAGATGTTCAGCCATAATCTAATCGAAATGCAGGGCACTCCACAGATAGAGTAGCCTACTCCTGCTCCTGTGTTAAATTGGTAGATGGGTGCAGGTCAAACAGGCTGCTCTGCCCTGGATGTTGTGAACCTCCTTGAATGTTTTTGGAGCTGCACTCATTCAGACAGATGGAAAGTATTCCATGATACTCCTGACTTGTGTCTCATATATGATGGATGGGCTCTTGGCAACAAGGAGAAGAGTTATTTTCCTTAGAACTTTTGGATCTGTTCCAAAAGCCACAGTATTTACATGGCCAGTCCAGTTCAGTTTCTGATCAACGGTAAGCCTAGGATGTCAACATTAGGGAATCAGCGATGGCAAACGACTTAGTATCGAAAGGTGATGGTTAGAATTTCTCTTGTTGGAGATCGCTATTGCCTAGAATTTGCATGGTGTGTGTGGTGATGTCAATTATCAGTCCAAACCTAAATGTTGTCCATGTCTTGCTGCATTTGTACATGAACTGCTTCAGTTCTGTAAATAGTGCTACACATGGTGTATTCATCATTTAACATTTAACAAATTAATAGCGATATCTTGAAATGTGTCCATATTACAGAGGAGATGCTGGATGTCTTAAAATACATAGCAGTGGATAAATCCCCAGGACCTGATCAAGTGTATTCCCAGAACTTTGTGGGAAACAAGGGAAGAGATTGCTGGGCCTCTTGCCAAGATATCTGTATCATCGATAGCCACGGTGGAGGTGCCAGAAGAATGGGAGTTGGCTGATGTGGTACCATTATTTAAGAATAGTGATAAAGAAAAGCCAGGGAACTATAGACCAGTGAGTTTGAGGGACAGGATTTACATATATTTGGAAATGCAGGGACTGATTAGGGATAGTCAATATGGATTTCTGCGTGGGAAATCATGTCTCGCTAATTTGATTGAGTTTTTTGAAGAAGCAACATAGAACATTGACGAAGGCAGAGCGGTGGACTTTGTCTACATGGACTTTAGCAAGGCATTGGACAAGGTTCCATATGGTATATTGGTTAGCGTGGCTAGATCACATGGAATACCAGGAGAACTAACCATTCCCATACAAAATTGGTCTGCAGGTATGAGACAGAAGGAAATGGTGGTGGGTTGCTTTTCAGCCCGGAAGCCTGTGACCAGTGGTGCGCCACAAGGATCAGCACTAGGTCAACTGCCTTTTGTCATTTACATAAATGATTTTGATGTGAATATAGGAGGTGTGGTATGTTTGCAGATAATGAAGAAGGTTATCTCAAAGTACAATGGGACCTTGATTGATGGGCCAATGGGGCTGAAGAGTAGCAGATAGAGTTTAATTTAAATAAATGGGATGTGTTGCATTTTGGGCAGCCAAATCAGGCCAAGACTAATACACTTTATGGTAAAGTCCTGGGGAGTATTGCTGAACAAAGAGACCTCAGGTTACAGGTTCATAGCTCCCTGAAAGTGGAGTCACAGGCAGACAGGGTAGTGAAGGCGGCATTTGGTATGCTTGCCTTAATTGGTCAGTGCATTGAGCAGAGGGGTTGGTATGTCATGTTGCAGCTGTCCAGGACATTGGTTAGGCCACTTTTAGAATACTGTGTACAGTTCCGGTTGCCCTTCTACAAGAAGGATGTTGTTCAGCTTAAGAGAGTGCTGAAAAGATTTCCAAGGATGTTGCTGGGACTAAAAGGTTTGAGCTATAGGGAGAGACTGAATAGGCTGGTACTATTTTCCCCCTGGAGTGGAGGCAGAGGGGTGACATTATAGAGGTTTATGAAATCATGACAGTCATGGATAGGGTGATTGGCCAAGGTCTTTTTCCCCCAGGATGGGGGAGTCCAAACTAGAGGACATAGTTTAAGGTAAGAGGCGAAAGATCTAAAAGGGACTTAGGTCGCAACTTCTTCCACACAGAGGGTGATACGTGTATGGAATGAACTTCCAGAAGAAGTGGTGGAGGCTGGTATAATTTACAACATTTAAAAGGCATCTGGATGGGTACCTGAATAGGAAGGGTTAGAGGAATTTGGGCCAAATGCTGGCAAATGGCACTAGATTAATTTAGCATATCTGGTTGGCATGGATGATTTGGACTGGAGGGTCTATTTCCAAACTGTACAACTCTATCCCTCTATCATGAGGTCTAATGAAGGAAATGTCACTGATGAAACAACTGAAGATGTTTGTTCCTTGGGCACCACCCTGAAGAACTCTTGCAACTGTGCTCCGTACGAGAACTGGTTTTCAATAACCACAATCATCATCTTTCGTGGCAAGTATAGTTTGAATCAATGCAAAATTTCCCCCGAGTCCCACCAGCTTCAGTTTTACCAAATCTTCTTGATGATGCATTTGGCAAAACACTGTTTCAATGTAAAGGGCAGTCACTCTCATGGCTCTATCTCATCAGAACGTACCAGCCACTAATTTGGAAAGTTGAAGAGATTCTCAGCCGATGTACTGTGTATCATCCATTTTCGTGTTTTCTGGGAGAACAAGTCATGGGTCCTCAAGATTAATTACTTTCAGTGTGTGAGGCAAGGAAGCTTGCTGCTCATTGGTCCATTCTAATGTCCCCTAACCTTCCACCCACACACAGAACACCTCAAATAAACAAATTACCTGTTTATTTGCTAATAGCAGTAGTGGCGGTTTTGGATCTTCTTTGAGCAGCCGATGCAGCTCCTGCCTAGCAAGAGGCAAACGTTCTTGGTCTGCAGAATCCACCACATAAATCAACATTTGTGCTTTGTTCAGGTATAGATTCCAGTACGAGCGCAAGTTGCAGCTACCACCAACTATAAAATAAAAATGGATCTTCAAGAAATAAACGCTGCAGTTTTTGGTTGAACAATAAAAACAGAAGATTTTAGGCAAAGGAAATAAAGATAAAATAGGATAAACCAAAATATGTAACTCAGATTTAAAGGTTTTCAAACATGGTGAAATGTAAGCCTATTAATTGCTAAAATCGGGCTTTACAGTAATCATACCAGAGCGAATTCCCTTCTCTTTTCTCATCAGTAGTGCTTAATTTAACCTGCCTGCAAAGCCCCATCTTGAAAATCTGCTAGTCTACACTCAATGTCTAAAGACTCCAGGAAGAGGCTTTCTCAACTTCAAAATAAATCCTTCAAGGTTTTAACCAAACACTTCTGGTCTGAAACCTTTAAACTAAGCTCCTTATAATGAGGTAACCTCTTTCTCAAACTCTTCAGCGTAGGGGTCAGTATGCCACACTGCAACAGCACCACCCTTATTACTAAGCCTGTCGATAAAGTTAGGGTTGAATCTAAGCGCACTGAGTGCAGTAAGTTCAGTGGGAGATAACCTCTCGTAACCTCTTCGTCTTTAGTAAGCTACCTTCCTTTCTCAGAAGCAAATGTTTTAAATCCAGCTTTAGCCAAGACTCCTGCAAAACTGCCCAAACTGAAACTGAATAAGTTTTTTGTTCCCCTCCTTATGAAAAAAAAACAGATCTCTGACCTTGTAAACCGAACCTAACGTAACACTTAACAGCATTTGCAGTTCTTTCGATTTTTATTTAGTATTTAACTCACTGCCACATCTCTTCTAGGCATGCACACCTCGAAGAAGTTCTGCTCCTCTGATTTTCATTCCAATCTTTCTTCTTGTCCACTGACATTAATTTCACTGTCACTCCTGGTGTTTGACCAGGTATTTGCTAAAACTCGTTTCCACAGCCATATCACATTCCTCAGTGACTGCCTCCAGCTCAGACTCACTCCACACACATTCCAACTGAAGTTTTACCCCTTGTGCTTTGAATCCACCCAAGATCACAGATCTCTCTGTGATGTTCAATGTTCCACAGACAGCTGCTCTTGCTGCATCCTGAGATCTACACTCAGCGCCATGCCGCGTCACATGCACACTCTCAACCTCTCTCTCCAACATCATCACATCACGCTGGCTCAGGATTACACCACTCCACAGTTCCACTTTAACCTCCAGCTCATTCAACAGGCTAACAAGAAACTTTTTCTTTTCCTTTCAGGCATCAAGGCCCAAAGGAGCAACAACTCAGAGATACCCATGGCCCTCTGGAACCTTCCTACCCCCCCAACCCCCCCCCCCTCCTAACCTTCCGCAATGCTGAACATTCTGTACTCAGCCAAGGTCTCAGCTTTATCCATCTGCGACCCCACCTTAAGGAATTTTGGGCACGATATGACATGGAACTCTTCTTCTGCCATCTCCGCCTCCACGCCCATTCCCTCGGACAAGAGTCCTCTCCCTGTCCCACAGACCCCTTCACCCAATTCTAACACTCCCTCCACCTGGATCCCTCCCTCTGGCCTTTTACCTGCACTCGATCTGTTCATTGAGAATTGTCAACATGACATTGGTAGCCTCTATTTCTCTGCCTCCCCTCACCCAATCAAACCTTCCTCCCTCCGAACTGACTGCACGCCATGGGCTTAGATCTAACCCTGAATTTGTTACTAAGCCTGCCGATAAGGGTGGTGCTGCTATAGTCTGGCGAACTGACTTCTACATTGCAGAGGCTGAGTGACAGCTCTCAGGTGCCTCCTCCTATCTTCCCCTCAACCATGACCCCACCATGGCACATCAGGCCATTGTATCAACAATGGTAACTGACTTCATTTTCTCTGGTGTTCTTCCTCTAACTGCCTCCAACCTGACATACTCCAGCCCCCACACAGTTCACTTTTATCTCCTTCCAAAAATCCACAAACAGGACTGCCTGGGCAGACCCATTATTTCAGCTTGCTCCTTCCCCACAGAAAACATCTCTTCCTCCTTTGAACCAGTCTTTTCTCCCCTGGTCCAATCCCCCACCTCATACATCCGTGATTCCTCTGATGCTCTACACCAGATGCAGAATTTCCAGTCTGCAGGTTCCAGCCTCCTCCTCTTTACCACGGACATGCATTCCCTTTACATGTCCATCTCCCACCAGAATGATCGCAGGGCTCTCCGCTTCTCCTTGGAGCAAAGGCATGAACCGACCCCACTCACCACCACCTTCGTCCACTTGGCTGAGCTCGTCCTCACTCTCAACAACTTCTCTTTTAACTCTTCTCGTTTCCTTCATGTCAGAGAGGTGGTCATAGGTACCTGCATGGGCCCTAGTTATGCCTGTCACTACATGGGGTATACATACCTTGTTCCAGTCCTATTCCGGCCCCCATCCACAACTCTTTCTCCAATATAAATCGACGATATCATCGGTGCTTCCCTCTCTCGTTCAGAAACAGGAAAGTTCACCATTTCGCTTCCAATTTCCACCTTGCTCTCACTTTCACCTGGTCTGTCTCTAACTTCTACCTTCCCTTCCTTGACATCTCTGTTTCCAGGATGGACTGGACACCAATATCCACTACAAACCCACTGACTCCCACGGCTTCCTGGACTATACATCCTTGCACCCTGCTTCCTGTAAAGATTCCATTCCATTTTCTCAGTTCCTCCGTCTCAAATATTCAGATGAGGCCAACTTCGATAAGGAGCCTCCGAAACGTTCACCTTCCTCCTCGACGAAGGATTCACCAGCACCGTTGTCAACAGGGCCCTCAACCAAGTCTGACCTGTCTCCCGCACTTCCGCCTTCACCCCTTCTCTTCCCTCCCGCAACAGCGATAGGGTTCCCCTTGTCCTTACCTGCCGTCCCACCAGCATCCACATGAAAAAGATCATTAGCTGCCATTTCCACCACCTCCAGTGAGATGCCAAACCAGACACGTATTCCCCTCCCCTCCTTTGTCCGCTTTCCGCAGGGACCATTCCCTCTTGGACACCCTGGTCCAGTCTTCCTTCACTCCCAACAGCTCCCTCCCCCCATCCCCACAGCACCTTCCCCTGTAACCGAAGGTGCAACACCTGCCCATTTACCTCCTCCTTCCCCAGTATCCAAGGGCCCAAACATACCTTGCAGATGAAGTAGCACTTCCCACAATCTAGTCTCCTCTACATTGGGGAAAATGAAGCATAGACTGGGTGACCGCTTCGCAGAACATTTTCATTTTGCTCGCAAAAAAGACTCCGAGCTTCCAGTTGCCTGCCACTTTAACACACCACCCTGTTCCCTCGCCAACGTCTCTGTCTCTGGCTTGACACAGTATTCCAGCGAAGCTCTGCGCAAGCCGGAAGAACAAACACCTCATTTTCCACTTCGGGAACCCGCAGCCCTCTGGACTCAAAATAGAGTTCAATAATTTTACTTCCTGAGCTCTCTCATGTCCTAGGCCCCTAACCCGCACACCAGGCCTTGCTTATCACACAACCTGCCATTGCACACTAACTATTATTCGCCACTAATGGTCTCGATTAATAGCTATTCATCCCCCTAGCTAGATCGTTATCAACTCCTTTGTCTGTCCAACTGTTCTTCTCTCTCTTTGGGCTCTATCCCCAACTATCATTTACTCCTTAGCCCCTCCCCCACCCTATTTTCGGTATATAAACCAACATTTTCCTAGCTACCATAACTTCTGAGGAAGGGTCACTGGACCCAAAATGTTAACTCTGATTTTTCTTTACAGATGCTGCCAGGCCTGCTGAGCTTTTCCAGCAACTTCTGTTTCTGTTCCTAATGCAAAACTGCTCACTTTGTTTGCTGTTCAAAACTCTTTAAGCTCTCCCAATGTAAATAAAACCCCATTACTCTCCAGGAAGTTTCTCTCTTTCGTACTGTTTTAACATAAATCACAATTGGCTACAGAAATACTTAAATTAATCATTAAACCATCACAGACACAGAAAAACCACTAGTTCAAATCCAAACGCTGAATAAATAATATTAAAATAGAGATAAATCACACAGTTTATATCACATTGCATTCAGGGATGTCAGGGCATTACAAGTCAAGGTATGTCAGTTTGAGCCGACATACAGCCAGCTGAATTTTGGACTAACTGAAATTTTTGGGGACTACAAGATAGGAGGCTGACCAGGACAGCAATGGAATAACAGAGCCTGCAGTAAAGCATGAATTTGAAACTCAGGATCAAAAAGTATGAAGGGCTCCGTTCAACTTGATACATTGACCAGGGACGAGAATGGAATTGTTGCTGAGGATAAAAGCACTGTGACTCCTAAATCTTTCCAAGGTTTACTGGAGAACTTTCTCCTAAAGACACAGCTGAACAGGTCATCCCAGTTTTTGTTGCAAAGAAATCCATGATCTCCCAGTACTCATTGGAGACAGAGGTTAACACACTTTTAGATAATAGAGAATGATAGAATAATGGAGCCTAGATTTGTCACTCAGGGTGATCCTACAGTAATGGCCAATTTTGAGAGAAGATACGGGGGACTCAAGCTAGAGAGTTTAATATGACAAAGACAAATCTGGCTAAGCAAGTTATTTGTCAATATATTGCAATGTAAACCTTCAAATTTGACAGAACTCTTGTCTACAGCAATTTTTCATAAACCTACAATGTAATTGATGAGAATGACCATATTACAAAGTTCATTTCAATGTAGATAAATACATAGGAATAACCCAGGTTTTGATTTACTGCATTGGAAATGTTTTGTGTTGCAGCTGTCTTTTGAAGAACAAAATCTTAAGAATTCAACAGGACTCACACTCCTTACTGCCAGATGTTAACTGTCTTCCTTTCAAATGCTTCCATAATGGTTTAACTGATCCAAGGAATCAAAGTTGGATATTTCCTAGGTCTGTCGACTGGCGTACATGAATATTTCACATGGATCACTCTAGTCAACTTTAACTTAGTTCCCTTCTGAACGCAAGCAAAGGCATTAATAGCATCAATTTTGAAAAAAAAAATCTTCGAATTGACAGGATGGCTCAGTTATTTGCAATGACAATAACTGCCAAAGAGATGATTGTTGTTTGCCTAAAAGGTACAGGCTGAAACCGAATTTTAAATAAAGCTTATTCAGTTTGTGTAGATTAATTGAAATTATTAATCAGAGATTCTTATTTTGACACAAAGCTAACTACTCGAAGGAGATCAGCCATTTTTTTCGCTCCTCAAACAGACCTACTTCTTTTATTCAAGTCAAAGCTGCCGTCTAACTACTTCTCTATCTTCGTTCAATGCTGATAACACAACATAGAGTTGTAGAGATCTACAGCAGATTTAAAAAGTATTTGGCCCATTGCTTCCACGCTAATCCCATTTTCTAACACTTGGCCTGTAGCCTTGTATGCCTGGCAACACTGGTGCACATCTAAATAGTTCTTACATGTTAAAAGGGTTTCCGCCTCTACCATTCTCTTAAGCAGTGGGTTCCAGGCTGCCACCACCCTGTGGATGAAAAAGCTTTTCCTCACATTTCCTCTAAAACTTCTGCCCCATGTCAAATTGATCTGTCCATCAACGGAAAGTTTTCTTCCTGTATACCCTATCTATGCGCCTCATAATTTTATACTTCTCAATTTCCCTGTTTCCCTTGGAGCAGAATCTCAGTCTCTCCAATCTCTCTTCGTAACTGAAATGCTCCAGCCCAGGCAACATCCTGGTATATCTCCTGTGCACTCTCTCCAGTGTTGTCACATCCCTCTTACAACGTGGACTTGTACTATCGGACAAGCTGACCCCCACTTTTTGATTGAATAATAATGATAAACTTCATACAAACAGTATCCATAAAGCTCAACTGTTGCATGAAAAACACACAAACCCATCTGCTTAAAGAAATTTACAGGTATAATTATAGCACATAGAACAGTACAGCACAGTAGAGGCCCTTCGACCCACAATGTTGTACCGAACTTTTACCCTAAACCTAAGCTCAATCTAACCTCCACCCCCTACGTTATACTATCATCCATATGCCTATCTAATAGCTGCTTAAATGCCCCTAATGAGGCCAACTCCACTACCGTCTCCGGCAATACATTCCACGCCCCTACCACTCTCCGAGTAAAGAACCTACGTCTGACATCTCCCCTATAATCTACCTCCACTCACTTTAAAACTATGCCCCCTCATAATAGCTACCTCCACCCTAGGAAAAAGTCTCTGGTTGTCCACTCTATCTATACCTTTGATCATTTTGTTTACCTCTATCAAGTCACCTCTCATCCTTCGTCGTTCTAAAGAGAAAAGCCCTAGCTCTCTCAACCTTTCCTCGTAAGACCTTCCCTCCATTCCAGGAAACATCCTGGTAACTCTCTTCTGCACCTTTTCCAACGCTTCCACATCTTTCCTGTAATGAGGCGACCATAACTGGACACAATACTCCGGATGTGGCCAAACCAGGGTTATGTATAGCTGGAGCATAACTTCACTGCTCTTGAACTCAATCCCTCTATTAATGAAAGCTAACATACCATACACATTCTTAACAACTCTATCCTCCTGGTGGCAGCTTTCAGGGAACTGTGGACATGAACCCCAAGATCCCTCTGCTCTTCCACACTGCCAAGAATCTTTCCATTAACCCTGCATTCTGCTTTCAAGTTTGTCCTTCCAAAATGAATCACCTCACACTTCCCAGGGTTAAACTTCATCTGCCACTTCTCAGCCCAGCTCTGCATCCTATTAATGTCCCTCCTGTAACCTAGAACAGCCCTCCGCATTATCCACAACGTGACCCACCTTCGTATCGTCCGTGAACTTATTAATCCACCCTTCCACTTCTACGTCCAAATCATATATTAAAAAAATCACAAATAGACGAGGACCCAGAACAGATGCTTGTGGTACACCACTCGAAACTTAGCACCGTGCTGAATATTTTCCGTCCACTATCACCATTTGTCTGCTAAAGGTCAGCCGATTCTGAATCCAGTCTGCCACATTTCCCCCTATTCCATGCCTCCTTACTTTCTGCATGAGCCTACCATCGGGAACCTTATCGAACGCCTTACTTAAATCCATGTATACCACATCCACTGCTCTACCTTCATCCAAGTGTTTGGGCACCTCTTCAAAGAATTCAATAAGGTTTGTGAGGCATGATCTACTCCTCACAAATCCATGCTGACTATCAAAACTGTGCCTATCCAAGTGATCATAAATCCTACCTCTCAAAGCCCTTTCCAATAATTTGCCCACCACTGAAGTCAGACTAACTGGCCTGTAACTTCCGGGGTTATCCCTATTCCCTTTTTTGAATAAGGGAATGACGTTTGCCACTCTCCAATCCTCCGGCACTATACCCATGGACAGTGAGGACGAAAAGATCATCGCCAAGGGCCCTGCGATCTCTTCCCTCGCTTCTCATAGAATCCTCAGATAAATCCCATCAGGCCCAGGGGAACTTATCTTTTTTCAAGTTCCTCAAAATTCCTAGTACATCTTCCTTACTAACATCTACCTCCTCTAGCCTACCATCCTGTTTCACACATCTGCCTCCCAATATGCTCCTCTGCATATTTGCAGAGGAGCCCCTAATAGTTGCAGAACTATTCTGCAACTATTAGGGGGTCTGTAAAAAAACCCCAACAAAGTGACTGCTCCTTTCTTGTTCCTGACCTTAACCCAAACTGACTCAATAGACATACCATTCCCGAACTGCCTTTCAGTAGCTGCTATACTAGCCCTGACTAGCAATGCCACTCTGCCACCTCTTTTACCACCCTCCCTATTTTTTTTAAAGCATCTAAATCCTGGAACTTCCAACAACCGCTTCTGTCCCTGAGTTACCCAAGTTTCTGTGATGGCCACAACATCATAGTTCCAAGTACTGACCCATGTTCTAAGTTCATCCGTCTTATTTCTGATACTTCTAGCTTCGAAGTGTACACACTTCAAACCATCCTTGTGTCCACAAATATGCTCTATCGACTGCATTTCTTTATTAACAACCTCAATTAACAATCATGCCATCAGAAAGACCAACATAATAACAAACTTTGTACAATGTGCAAATCTTTATTGATTGGTTCCATACACTGTCGTTTGCACATTTTGGTAAATTATATAATTGCGTGGCTATATGTTGTACAAGTGAAATATCTGCATTTATTAAAAGAAGGGTAAAGTCTTTAAACTTGTGGTACTATCTCCATAATTATAAAGGATATTTCTCCAATGTCTCTTCAGTATTTACCTAAATATTTATTTCTTCTAGATCTGCAGGATCCCCAAACATCAGTAGGAGTCCTGCCTTTCATTACGTGACATATTCCAAATATGGTATCATGATCCATCTGTATATGTGCAGCTGTAATTGTGTTGTTCTATTTTCTACAAGACAAAGCTCCCATTATCTGCCTGTGTAAGTTTTTTTAATTCAGAAGATTCAATTAAATCAGTTAACATCAGAGTGAAAGAAAGACAATGTGACCATCTACAGATTATCTGTTTAAAACAAAAAAGGTGCTTTAGATAATAAGAAATCAGAAAACTGCCCGGCACAAACAGCAAAAAAACTTCATTCACGAAGAATTACTGACATGAGCGTAATCCCCTGCTTTTCATTGCCCTGTTATTTCTTTTCAGCTTGACAACAGAGATTAGGAATCTCAGCAATGCCCTGCAACACACAGCAAAAGCTTTGATACCATCTTTACCATTGAAAACATCCCAAGAAACTTTGCAGAAATATAATTAGAAACAAACGAGCGTTGAGCCAAAGTAGTAGCTTTTTCACCTGATGTAAGGTTGATTTCACCTGATGGTGGCACTGGCCATAGACACAGCTTATAAAGAGCAACTAAATTACCAATCAAGTTAAAAGTTCTACACCAATGACCTTTAGCTTGCTTAATTTCAGACGATCTTATTACCGATGTTGGACACCTCATAAATATTCTAGTGAATAAGTCTTCACTGTTTTAGACATCTCCAAAGCCTCTGACAACGCTTGACATTGTGCACTTCAAAACAATTTACCATCATGTAGGTCTCTAATAATATGCTAAATTTTAAAAAAAGGCACTGTGGATGCTAGAGATCTGAAACAAAATTCTACTTTACACTAAATGCACTGTAGTATTCCTTCATCTTTTTCATTCATTAACTCAGTAGATCTCAATAAATCTTTCCATTTTCATTATTAACAACTTCCCAAATTCATAATCGAACTCCTTCAACACTTTTTTCTGAGGATTCAATATTGTATTCAGCAGCTCCCTTCATTGGCCATACCTTCAGTGTTTGTAAAATATCCAATTCTCCCTCGCTACCCGAATCACTGTATTTTGAATCTTGTTCTGCCTAATGTATTTATGAAAGAAAACTGTCCTTCAGCAATTTAGTTTCTTATCTCTCTCACTTGTGTTACAAGCATCTGTACTTTTGAAGCTCCACTGCTCCCTCTTCATTTGTGGTATTTTTAGATATTGTCTGAATCAACCTGTTCGGATGTGTTATTACATACCTCTGGAGCAGGTAACCTTCCTATCAGTCCTGACCTCAAAAAGCACTCCCACTACGGGAATCTATAATAAGCTGGTTATTTTCCTTTGTGCTTAGTACTGTTATTTTGTTCAAGAATTGAATTATGCTCCAATATCTTGGCAAACTCTCAAAATTCTTACACAAAATTCTTAGGCCTACGGCAAGAGCTGAAAAGCAATCTTTCTTTCCTCTTGCCTCTAATCTGTCTGTCAAAAATTTATTTGGCTAACTCTAATTTATGGACATCGCTGTGGATGGGGTTAACTGCTTCTTCTGTTCCTTTTAAACTGAAAATTTCTTTTTTAATCAATTTTTCCTGCTCTTTAACATCAATGTTGAAATTAATTAATGTAATATATATCATAAAAACAAAATGTACACCATTTACCTTCCTACAACCTCAGGCATGTAAAAACACATTTTGGCTTCACCAATCACCAGTATTTTGTCTCCACTCACTCTTCTCTGTATGATGTGATATAAATTTTCACATTGGCTTCTTAATTATATCTTGCATCTTCTTCTCAATTTCACGTAGCAGCCTTGTCAAAACTCAATCTATTTTGATCCCATAAGTTTTCCAGCAGATTACGTTGTAAAACAGTACGTCATATAGAAGATATCAGGCCAGGTGAATAAACGCTTGGACAAAGAAACATGTCCTAAGAAAAACTATTTAAGAAATAAATTTCTTCTAGACTTTGTATCCTGTCACAATGCTGAATGAAAAATATTATACTCACTTTCAAGGAAGTCCAATTTACAGCCTTCTGTGTGAATGCAGACAGCATTAAAGCCTTGAGTAGGTGATGTACTATGCTTCACTGTGTGAGTGGCCAAACAGTTGAGAATGCTAGATTTCCCAGCACCATCTAAACCAAGAACCAGAATCTGCTTTTCTCTAGGCTGGCTCTGTTTGAAAAATAAAAGCAAACCATGCAATCAAATAAAAGCAAATCAATTAGACCACAAGATATCATACATAAAAACTAGCTGGGTAACTAGGGGACAAAGCTCAGCTGAAAAATGATGCTTCCAGAAATTGGTTCTTCCATCATCAATATACCTTTGAATCGCAAACCTTAATATACCTGATGTGAAATGCTTTAAATTTACCCCACTTTCAGCCACCATGACTTAACTTTCCATTCCCTTAGAGGTAATTGGTATTCGATGCTGTGAAATGTTATGGATTATTTTGTATCCAACAATTTAGAGATTTGTACAAAAGTCTCTGTTCAGCCACATTTAAACTGATTAAGTCAAACATTGCATGGGATTTGTGCTGCAGGTCTACCCTGATGAACAGTAGGGAGGAAAAAAACCCTAATGTCACTGTTTGCTATTCTCTCACTATTGAAGTTATATTAATACAGTTCTAATCCATGCCTTACCCCTCCCCCTGCCATTTATAAAAGGAAAGCAATAAAGAAAACAGACCAAAGTGTATCAGAATCAATAAATTTAAATTAAATGAAAGAAAACGAGATAGTATAGAGGACACTTGCCAGAATGGTTCCAAGGATGAGGGAATTGAGTTGTAAAGGCTAAGTTAGAGGAGCTGGGGTTGTTCTGCTTGAGTGATGAAGATTGAGAGTAGCTCCAATACAGGTAAATAAGATTATGACAGATTTAAGTAATACAGACTAAACCAAGATGTGTTCCTCTTAGCTGATTGTACAAGTGTTATGTGACAGAGATTTGACTTTTGGATAAGAGATACAGAAGGATGTGCAGAATACTTGTAAGAACTAAATGGTAATGACCTGGAACTCACGATCTATGGGGCTCGTGGAAGTGGGGAAGATAAATGATTTCAAACAGAAATTTGAAAGAAATAAACTTACAGGGCTTGAGGGATGGAGGAGGGGAATGGGACTAAGTGAATCATTCTAGAGAGAACCGTCAGGGCCTTAATGGATCAAATGGCCTCCTCCTGTGCTATAATGACATTATGGTATTTAAATAACTTTTAAATAGAAAGCAAGTTTATGTAGCAGAGTATGAAAAGAAAACTAATCTGTTTAAAAATATAACTAGATAGATGATGGGTCATAGACTTTCAACTTTTCTCCTCAGCTTCTCTATGATCAACTTGTTGCAAAGGATATTATCCACCTGTAGTTAAGCAAAACAAAGAAAAATGTGAGAAAGGAAGTCAAATTGGAACAGAAATAAAATTTTCCCGAAAGCAGGATAATATGCTGGAAGCTGTGGAGTTGAAGCATAGACATGAATATTTACAACAAAGAAAGACAACTGACTGAGTTTGAGCTCTAAAAACTGCTCTGGTGGTTCGATTTGAAACTGTGTTCCTTCATGCTGAACTAGGTCACTGAGATATTCCCTGATCTAATCCCTGTTGTTTTTTTGATTTATAGAATCAGCCCATTGTGTCTGTTCCAGCTCTCTGCAAGAGTAATTCAGGTAGACCCATTTCCAATCGGCTCCTAATCTAGTTCTGTTTTGAAAGTCATGATTAAACCTGCCTCCACCACTCTCCAAGACATTGCATTCCAGAATCTGCGTGCTGTGGAGACATTTTTTTCTCTCATGTGTTCATTGACAAAAGAACAAATCATCTTAATATTAATGTCATTCAGTTCCTGATTTTCCTGCCAGGAACAATTCTTCTCTATCTCATTTTTCATGACATTGAGCATTATTCTATCAAATCTCCTCACTTTTGTACTCTACGCCTCTATTTATGAAAGTGTCCCATGACTTCTTAATCAGTTTATCAATCTGCCCTGTCCCCTACAGCGATGTGTGTATGTATCTCAAAATCTCTGTTCCTGAAGCCCCTTTCAAATTTGACTCTTTTCTGTATATTGTCTCAACCCATTCTTCCTACCAAAATGTGCTATTTTACACTTCTCTGCATTAAATTTCAACTGCCACACGTCCACCCATTCGACCAGTCTACGTCCACTTGAATTTTGTCACTATCCTCCATACAGTTCACAATACTTCCAAGTTTTGTTTCATCTGTAGGTTCTGCAATTGTGCCCTTTGCACTCAAGTATAGGTAATTGACCGAGATGAAGAAAATAAATGGTGTACAGGACCCCAATATGTACTTTCCTCTGGTCCAAGAAACAATCATTCTCTGCTCTCTTGTTTCCCGACAGTCAGCCAACTTCATATAGTTGCTGCCATTGTCCCTTTTCCCCTTGGCTTGAAGACTATATATAACATAGAAACCTAGTTACCTAATTGCAAATCTCATTACCTCAAAAGCTCAATCATGTTTGTTAAACACAACTTGCCCTCAATGCAGAGTTGATCACCATGTCGCACACCAGTGTCCTACGAGGTGGAAAATTGTCCTTAACAAACTTGTGCTGGTTTGCCTTAATTAATATAGGCTGTCTAAAGTCAAACCATAGCTATCCCAGATTATTATTTCTAAAAACGTACCTAAAGCTGAGGTTAAACTGTCCAACTCGTAGTTGCTGGGCTAATGCTCACACCCTTTTTTGAACAAAAGTGGAATATTTGTAACTGTTAATCCTCTAGTAACCTCCCCACAAAGGGGGATTGGAAAATTATGGCAAGTATCTCCACAATTTCCTCCTTCATTTCTGTCAGTTTCCTCCAGAGCATCTCATCCAGTCCCAATGATTTATCAACTTGTAAGTACAACCAGACTTTCTCATACACAAAAACAAAGTTGTTGGAAAAGCTCAGCAGGTCTGGCAGTATCTGTGAAGAAGAAAACAGTTAACGTTTCGGGTCCGGTGACTCGAGGAAGGGTCACCGGACCCAAAACGTTAACTTTGCTTTTGTTCCTGATTTACAGCATCCGCAGTTCTTTTGGTTTTTATTCCGACTTTCGCATTCTTCTTTTTAATTTTTAGCCTGTCCAGTATCACAGTTCTCTCTCCTTTCACCGTGAATTTGTCAGCACCTTCTTCATTGGGAAAGACAGATGCAAAAACAAAAACATATTTAACACCTCAGTCATATTACGAGTCTCCATGTAGATCCCCATTTGATCTGTTATACACTACTTTAATTAACATTTTCATATTTATGTCCCTAATTTTTGTAAGCAGTTTTATGTTAGTTGTCAAGACTCTTCTCAAGTACTCTCTTCAACTACTAACTCTCTATATTCAGAATGATTGTCATTCATATTATGACCTTGAATTCCGCCAAAAGCACCTGTTTCATTTTTGTGTCTTTTGTTATCTGAAGCAGCACAGGCTTTGATTATACTGCCTTTCCTCCTAAGGCATTGCACATTAAAGAGTAAACAGATTAAGCACAGATGAAATAATTGAACCATAGAATTGTAAATGGGAACAGCACAAAAGGAAATCATTTGGCTGATCAGATCACTGTTGCCTTGATGAGGGAGCAATTCATTGAGTGCCATTCCCATGCCATGCCTCACAGTCCTGTACATTCTCTCTTTCCATGTAACAAACCAATGCACTTAAGTGCCTTGATTGAATCTGCATCCACAACACCCTGGCAGTGCATTCCACATTATAAACAACACTTTTTTTTTCATGTCATCGTTGCTTCTTTTGTCAATTACCTTAAATCTGTGCTGTCTGTTTCTGGATCCTTCCGCTACTGGGAACAATTTCTTTCCCTGTCCAGATCACCTTATGACTTTGAATATTTCTAAAATCTTCTTACAACCTTCTCTACACAATAAAGGTCAGTCACAACTTCTCCAATCAATCAATGCAAATCGAGCTCGCCAACCCCAATTTTTGATTCCGATTTAAAACAAAAACAGAAAATGCTGGTGAAACGCAGCAGGTCTGGCAGCATTAGGGGAGAAAGTAGAGTTATCGATGCAAGTCTGGCGATTCTCCATCAGAACTGATAGCAGCTGAATGGTATTTATGCTAAAGTCAAGGTTGGGAGGCTGTTTGGGGGGGAGGCAGAAGTGAGCGGATAGGTGGGAATGGAGTCCAGAGATGTCAAGTCATATAAGACTATGGGCCAAATGCTGGAAAATGGGATTAGTATTGTTAGGTGATTGTTTTTGACTGGCACAGGCTCCATGGGCTGAAGGGCCTTTTTCTGTGCTGTAGACTTCAATGACTCTGTTAGCAGCATGGAAACAACTTTCAGATTTGCTACTGGGCAGCTAGACACAGGTGTGAACAATACAGATAGCCTCCAGTTTGGGAAAAAAAAGACTTTCATTCTCTTTCTGCAGCAATGTAACCAAAATTCAAAAGATAGCTAGCTATTTTCTCCTATCATTTGTTATAAACCGTTGCCTGTAACCAGTGATAGCAAGACTGAAAAATTGGTGTTAACTACAGGGATGGTGATGGCCTAGTGGTATTTTCACTGTACTGTTTATCCAGCGACCCAGGTAATGTTCTGGGGGCCTGGGTTCGAATCTCACCATGGCAAATGGTGGAATTTGAATTCAATAGAAACTGGGAGGGAGGGAGGGAGGGAGGGAGGTGAGTGGAGGGAGGGAGGGGGGGAGGGGGAGGGCGATGGGTGGATGGAGGGGAAGAGGTGAGTGGATGGGTGGAGATAGACACCAGAGATCTCAAGGCATGCAAGACCATCACTAAACTCCACTCCATAAGAGAAGGATTTCTCTGTAATCACCTCATTGATTGCTTTCAGAATCCAAAAAAGAAAACTCAATCACCCCTTAACCTTCTATATTCTAGGGAACACAAGAATAGATCATGGAATTTCTCCTCATAATACAATCCCAAGTACTGATATCGTTCTGGTGGATCAATACAGAGCTCATTTCAAGGCCAAAATATCCTTTCTAAATGTGTGACATGCAGACGTGTACATCATCCTCCAGATTAATTCAGTCAGGCCCTTTTAAAGCTGAAGCAGAAACTCATTTATATTGTGGCTAACAGTCTAGGAGCATTTTCTGTACCTGACTAGTGCGTATCTGTGATCTTTGCGCATGAATTCCTAGATCACAAAATCCAATATCCTTAACTTTTCACATTTAAATATTATTTAGTTTCATCTTCTTAAAAAAGGTCCAAGCAGAATGACCTCATTTAACAATGTTGAAACCCATCTGCAACAGTTTTTCTACTCACTTAATCTATCAATATCGCTCTACAATAATACAGTTCACAACTACATTACTAGCCTTCCTATCAGGTTTTGTGCTTTTGGCAGACTTGAGCATATGGTTATTTATTGTACAAAATCATTAATAAATAGATAGTAGTAAATAAGTGAGGGCCCGGTGCTGATCTTCATGGATTGTAACTAATGACCTTCTTCCAATTAATATCCAGTACCTTACTCTGTCTTTTACCATTTAAAACATCTCTAAGCCAAGTCAATAATTTCTATTCTACGAGCTTGAATGTTCGCTCCTGTCTCTGATGTGGAATCTTATATTTAAAAATACGAATCATGTATGTATAGGAATCATGTATGACAAAGCCATTTACTTTCTTTATCTAATTGCCCTTGAGCAGGTGTTTGTGAGCCGTCTTCTTGAGCTGCTGCAGTGCGTTTAATATAGGGACATCATAATGTTGCCAGGCAAGGATGTCCAGGAGTTAGATTCTGCTATAATGCAAGAAATGCAAGGATGATGGTGTTTCCATCCACCTACTTCTCTTATCAGTCTGGATGGTACAGGTTTGGAAGGCGCTGTTGAATGAGCTTTGGTGAGTTATTTCAGTACGTCTTGAAACTGTGCATGGGTGGTGAGGAAATGATGTTCAAGGCACTGGATGGGGTGCCCAATTAAATGGTCCTTATTGCCCTGATGACATTAAGCTTCGAGTTCTGGACAAGTGGGGAGTGATCTGTGCAGAAGTCAGGAGTGTGACTGTACACAGCGGACACCGAGTTACTCACAGAATTCCCAATATCAGAACTGGCTGGGGTTATATAGCTGCTCCATTAAGTATCCAGTCAATGAACATTGCATAGTTATCAGTGAATATCCCTACTTATGACCTTATGAAGAAGAAGGAAATGTTGTTGATAAACATAAGTTCATCAATAAAGTGATGAAGATAACTGGTCTTTGGGCACTACCCCAAGGAAGTTCTGTAGTAATGTCCACTAGTTGAGTAAATTGGCCCCCAGCAACAACAAACATCTTGCTTTGTGGTAGACAGAATTCCACTTGTTGGAATTATTTCTCTAATTATTATCCATTAACTCCAAGTTTACTCAGTCTCCTTGATGCTACACTTGGTTAAATGCTATCTCAGGAGTACTCACTCGCACCTGAAATTTGCAATTCAGCTGCTTTGTCCACGTTAGCATCAAGAGTGCAATAAGGTTTGGAATTGAAGGCCCTGGCAGAACTCAAACTGGGCATCGATGAGCAGGTTATTGCTAAGCAAGCTTTGTATGACACCTTCCACTTCTTTGCTGAGATTTGAAAGTAGACTAATAGAGACAGCACGGTGGCTCAGAGGTTAGCGCTGCTGCCTCACAACGCCAGGGGCCAGGGTTTGATACTGGCCTTCTGTCTGCGTGGAGTTTGCACGTTCTCCCCGTGTCTGCATGGGTTTTGGTGGGTAGCTCCAGTTTCCTCCCACTGTCCAAAGATGTGCAAAATAGGTGGATTGGCCATGCTAAATTACCCATAGTTCAGGCATGTGTAGGTTAGGTGCATTAGCAATGGGAAAAGCAGGTTTGGGGGGGATGAGTCTAGGTGGCATGTTCTTCAGAGGGTCAGTGTCGACTTGTTGGGCCAAATGACCTGTTTGGCCAAATGACCTGTTTCCACACTTTGGGTTCTATGATTCTATGACTTAACAAATAGACTTAAAAGGCTGATTTAGATTTGTCCTACTTTAGTTTTCCACATTGTTACGTAAATAACCATGTGATAGTCGTACTGAAATAGTTTGGTTATGGTTTTAGCAAGTTCTGGAGCTTTAGTATCACCACCTGCATGTTTTCATGGCTCATAACCTATTCTGTACCAGTGCCTGCAGTCTTTCCTTGATATAACAACGTGACAGGAAATGAATTGGTTAAACACTGGCAACTGTGATGCCAAGAATCTCTGGAGAAGCCCAAGAATGCATCACACACTTCCAGTTGAAGATGGCTGATAAAGCATTAGTATTCTCATTTCCACAGACTTTCTGCGCTCACTCGTTAAAGATGACAATATTTGTAACATGTCTTCCTTTACAAATAGTTGTTTAATTGTCCACCACCATTCACTAGAGTTTGCAGCACAACTGCAGACCTTTTCTTTGATCCATTGGTTGCAGGATCACTCAGTTCAAAGTGTTATTTTTGCTGTTCAAACACCCTGTTCTGTGTTTTAGCTTCACGGGTTGATACCTTATTTTGAGATTGTCCGGAGTTGCTTCTGGTACGCTCTTCATTGAGCTACAGTTGATCCCTCATTTGATAGTAATGATACAGTGAGGGATATGCCAAACTGGGAGGTTACAGATTGTGGTTGAAATTAATTTTGTTGTCATTGATGGCCCATAGCAGGGAGTGGTTGCTCAATATTTTGGGTCAAAGACACTTACAATAGCTAGTCTGAGAAGGTCTAGGTCAAGTAGGTTTTACCTCTAATTGGGTCTCTCACCTTTTAATACAGGCTCAGTCTGGCAGATATATAGTTTGGGACTCAGCCTGATCAGTTAGTTGTAACGCTATCAAGGCACTTTTGCTGGTGGATCTTGATTTCCACCACCCGGATTATATCCTGTGCTCTTGCTACCTCATTGTTTCTTCCAAGTGATGTTCAGCATGGGAGACATATTGATTCATCAGTTGAGGGAGGGCAGTCATTGATATTTTGGAGTTTCCTTGCCTGTGTTTCCATGAGGCTTCATGGGTTCAAGGGATATTGTTGAGGATTCCCAAAGAAATTTTCTCCTGATTTTAATACCACTGTGTTGCCACTATCTTTAGTGGGTCTAAATTGATAGTGGATCAGGATATACCCAGGAATCGTAGTGGAGTAGTATGGGTCATTGACTATAAAATATGATCTGTATGACCAGATCAGGCTGTTACTTGACTAGCCTGACAGACAATTCTCCTAAAAGTCTTCCAGAAGACTATTTTAACTATATCACTAAAATTCTCCATCTGCTACTTCAATTACTTCTTCAAAACAAAAATGGAATCAGTTACAACAGTCCCTTTCACAAACCTATATTAGCTTTCTCTAATCAGCTTGATTATCTCCAAGTGCCCAATCACCTAACTATAGACTGGAATAACTTCCCTATTCTACAACAGTACTCCACTGCACTTGTGTTATCAGACCGTTGTTTCTTTTCAAGACAAAATAAATACACTAGACAGAATGATCATTGACTATTTTCATAATTTAACTTTAATACTTTCATGATCCACTGTAGACAAAATACCACGCAAAGATGTTAAATATTAATTCAGGAATTAACATATATTTAAATAAATAATAAAAACTATTAACATGTATAACCAGCTAAACTGAATGAAGCCTGCAGTTGTCAAACACTAAAACATAAGAACAAACACACAAGAGTTCGGAGCAAGGGTAGGTAATTCAGGCCCTCAAGCCTGCTCCACCATTCAATACGACTATGGCTCATCGCTTATCAGCCTGAACTCCACTTTCCTGTCTGCTCTCCTAATCCTTGAACCCATTAGTTTAAAAAAAAAAGTCTCTTTCTCCTCCTTAAAAACTAATCAATGTGCCAGCATCCACCACACTCTGGGCTGGTGAATTCCACAGATTCACAATCCTTCAGGAGAAGTAATTTCTCGTCAGTTCTGTTTTAAATCTGCTATGCCTTATCCTAAATCTATGATCTCTTGTTCTAGATTGCCCCATGAGAAAACATACTTGGTGTCAACTTTAGCAACCCCTTTTAGCATCTTATCTACCTCTATTACATTCCCCCTCATTCTTCCAAACTCCAGACAGTAGAGGCCTAAACTGCTCATTTTGTCTTCCCAAGACAAATCCCTCACCTCTGGAATCAAACCAGTGACCCTCCTCTGAACTGTCAACAGTACTACATCCCTCCTCAAGGAAGGGACCAAGATTGTACTCTATACTCCAAGTGCAGTCTCATTAATACCTTGTACAGTTGCAGCAACAAAACCCTACTTTTATACCTTATTCCATTAAACAAAAAGTCTGAAAATTCCATTGCCTTGCTTATTACCACTTTACCCGTACACTTGTTTTCTGCAACTCATGCAGGAGCACACCCAGATTCGTTGGTACTGAAGCACTCTCAAATTTCTCTACGTTTATACAACAAGTTGCCTTTCTACTCCTCTAACCAAAATGGATAACGTAAACTTCACCCGCCAAATTTCGGCTCATTGATGTGACTCGATCCTAATTTGCAAACACTGTTTCCTCATTATTCTTAACCTGTTGTAACTTTCGTATAATTCCTACAGTATGGAAGCAGGTCCTTCGGCCCATCGAATCCACACCGACGCTCCGGACAGCATCCCACCCAGACCTACCCCTCTATCCTATAACCCTGCATTTTCCATGGCTAACCCACCTAGCCTGCACACCCCTGGACACAGAGATAATAGGTACTGCAGATGCTGGAGAATCTGAGATAACAAGATGTGGAGCTGGATGAACACAGCAGGCCAAGCAGCATCATAGGAGCAGGAAAGCTTGACGTTTCGGTCCTAGACCCTTCATCAGAAATGGGGGAGGGGAAGAGGGTTCTGAAATAAATAGGGAGAGAGGGGGAGGAGGATAGAAGATGGATAGAGGAGACAGACAAGTCGAAGAGGCGGGGATGGAGCCAGTAAAGGTGAGCAGAGGTGGGGAGGTAAGGAGGAGATAGGTCAGTCCAGGGAGGACGGACAGGTCAAGGGGGCAGGATGAGGTTAGTAGATAGGAGATGGGGGTGCAGCTTGAGGTGGGAGGGGATAGGTGACAGGAAGAACAGGTTAGGGAGGTGGGGGCGAGCTGGGCTGGTTTTGGGAGGGGAGATTTTGAAGCTTCTCTCCCTGTAAATTTCAGAACCCTCTTCCCCTCTCCCATTTCTGATGAAGGGTCTAGGCCCGAAACGTCAAGCTTTCCTGCTCCTATGATGCTACTTGGCCTGCTGTGTTCATTCAGCTCCACACCTTGTTACCCCTGGACACTATGGGCAATTTAGCGTGGCCAATCCACCTAACCTGCATTTCTTTGGACTGTGGGAAGAAACCCGAGCACTCGGAGGAAACCTACGCAGCCACAGGGAGAATGCGCAAACTCCACACAGACAATCACCCGAGGGTAGGATCGAACCCCGGTGCCTGGTGCTGGGAGGGAGCAGTGCTAATGAAGCAGTGCCGCTTCGCATGACTTAAAAAAATTCAAAATCAGCCAAACAATTTTATTCTTAATATCGGTAAGCCAAAACACCATTATTTACGTAACCTACACTTCCAAAAGTGTTCTTCATTCCTCACTAGATCAGAGCATGACATTCTTTAGAGATAATAGGTACTGCAGATACTGGAGAATCCGAGACAACAAGGTGCGGAGCTGGATGAACACAGCAGGCCAAGCAGTATCATAGGAGCAGGAAAGCTTGACGTTTCGGGCCTAGACCCTTCATCAGAAACGAAATCAGACATTCTTCAGATCACTTTCTGTTTGAGCCTGCTAATGCTATTGGAGAAGTGGCTGAGAAGGTTGTTCAGTAAACAATGCCTGTCCTACCTCTTTAACAGGGCATTCCAAAAGCATCTTTCTGTTCAATTGTTTAACCATCTCCTTAAATAAATAACATCCGCCTCGAGTTACTCTTTGCTGCAAACATTTAACGTCCTAATTTTCTGCAAAATAACATGCACTACAAATCACATAATCTTAACAGGATTTGATATCTGTCAGTTCCTGTTTCCTCCTTACGCACAGGCTAAGTACACCCATTCTACCAGTTCTTTGCCTTTTACCTCTTGAATAAAACTGTACTCTTCCTCAGAGTGTCGCCTGCTGCCGTTGAAATACTTCCACGAGATGAACACAATGCTGCCCAAGATTGCAACCAGAGTCCCTATTGCAGCTCCGATTTGCCGCAGGTGTGACATTGCCCCACGCTGATCCCTGAGTAACCGGGATAAGGAAAATCCCCTCGCTCTGTATGCTGTCACCACTTAATTGCCTTTACGTCACGCCGCAAATTCACACCCAGCTCCAGCAGTGCGTTGTATCTCCTGTGTAAGCGATTTCACTTCAGTTTATAAACACGTAATGCATAATAACAATTTGACAGAAGTTTAGGTCTCCGTTTACGGTTTAAATGGCCCGAATGAATGAATGAATGAATGAATGAAACACCTTCAGAGTACAGCAAGGAGGTGGAAGATTCAAACGTTTTTGCAGCGAGGCAACTCATTATTTTTCATTGCTGCTGGACTGTAACTGGTGAGGAATAATTATTGTATCATTGACCTGCTTATAGTCTACTAAGGAACTGCAGTTTGCAAAAGCGCAACATTATGTAAGATAGTTTCAATTCGGAAGCTGAATCTTATCGAGTAAGTATTATTTGTCATCTTGTTTTAAAAAACTAGAATTATTTATTTTCATCCAATGGATCTATTAAGGCAAAACAAGCTTTCAATAAAAAAGAAAATATTTCCTACTGTCCCAATTAAAGTAAGCAAAACGTCCTATATTTTGTCAATATTAGTGCTGTGAAACTTGTGAGCTAGTGCTAACATCTTTGCTCCAAGACTGCAATTAGGTAGAATCTTTTAACTACTCTCATCAAGAAATTGTATTTCATCTATTTTTCAGTGAATTACATAGATTACAAAGCAAAGGTACTCCCATTGTTTTAATGTAAAATGGGATAGTAACCGTGTAAAGGAAGGGGGATATGTTTCCACCCAACCAAAGAGGGAGTTTGTGCTAGATTTAGTTCTGAGAATGAAATGAAGCAACTGGAACATGGTTTCATTGATAATGCACTGAGAACATCAAAGATAAGATAATTCATTAGCTTTAGAATAATTATGAAAAGTGAAACATACAGTCAGGAAAAGAAACATTATTGGAGAACGGCTAACCAAAGTTTTGTATGTGAAACAGTAATTTTGCAATGGGAGGCTTTCAACAAGGAAAGATTTCACATAGAGTCATACAGCATGGAAGGAGACCCTTTGGTCCAACCAGTCCATGCCGAACATAATCCCAAACTAGTCCCACCTGCATATTAGATATTGTCCTATGAAGCGTAAAGGAAGAGTGTCCAGAGCTGAAAGACTGATATAGAAATTAAAATGAGACAGGAAAAGGAGACTTATAACAATTGCAAGATTCATGACTAGTAGAAAAGCATATCGAATATACAAAGTATAAGGGAAAGGGAACTATGCGGGGGAAAAGACAGCTTAGGAGAATATAGATTAATAGCAAACATAACAAACTTAAAAGTCTTTTTTAAACATATTAATAATTAAAAGAGTAGCCATAGAAAAGGCAGAGACATCAAAAAGGAAACAGAAAGCATGGTTGAATTGCTAAATTAGTTTCTTCTGCTTTTGCCTTCACTGGAGAGGATTCTGTCAATGTAATGGTACACAAGAAGGTACTATCAATCAGTATTGAACAGGATGAAAAGAGAATTTATTTTAAGTTTGACAATCCTCAAAGTAGAAAAATTACTTAGTTCAGATGGAATGGATCTAGGCTACTGAGAGCTGAGGGTGGAAACTACTTAGATTTTGCACGGCCAAACTCTTTAAATCTTCTCTTGAATCAAAGTGATATCAAAGTACTAGAGGATTGCAAATTTGCCTCTATTTGGAAAAAAAAGACTAGGGATAAACCTGGCAACTACAAGTCAGTCATTCTCAGAGCACTGGTGGAAATACATCATCTCGTCTTACTTATCAAAGTCGACTGGAACTATGGAAAAGTATGGACTAGTAAATGAAAGATAGCACAGATTTATTGAAAGTAAATCATGTGCGACCCACATCATGCGTGAATGACTGATTAAATCCTTGAGGTAATGTTGAGGATCGCTTGGTGAGGTTTTTGTTTATAAGGAGTTTCAAAGAATTCTGACAAAGTAGAATAGATTTCATAGAAACCCTACAGTACAGAAGGAGGGCATTTGGCCCATCAAGTACGCATCAACCCTCTGAACAGCATCCCACCCTATCCCCCATAACTCCCCGTGGGCTTTTGTCCATGGCTAACCCACCTAATCTGCACACTACAAACAATTTAGCACGGCCAATCCACCTAATCTGCACATATTTGGACTGCAGGAGGAAACCGGAGCAAACTGACACACAGGGAGAACATGCAAGTCCACAAGGCCAATTGTCCAAGGAAGGAATCAAACCTGGGTTCCTGGCACTATGAGGCAGCAGTGCTAACCACTGTGCTGCCCTAAGTACCATATAATTTGTTAGCAAAACTAAAGTTCATGGGATTAAAGAAAAAGTAGTGTCATAGATACAAAATTGGTTATGAGAGCAGTGGGGTTTTTTTTATTTCATTCTGGAGGGAAGAATATGTTGGCATTCTTCAGTAGTTGTTCTGCTGCTCATATATCATCCAAACACACAGTGAATAATTTTCAAAATTTGCAAATGATGTGAAACTCTGAAATGTAGTAAACAATAAAAAAGACTACAACAGATGCCAGGTGGGCACAGACTGGTGAATTGGGAAAGCCCATGGTGAAATTTAACACAATGTTAGGGTTAGGGTTATACATGTATTATAAATTATACATATTATAAATTATACATGTGGTAGAATAAAGACAGGCAATACAACCAAAGAGTACAATTCAAAAGAGGATGGACAGAAAACTGTATGGGATCCTTGGCTTTATTAATAGAGGAAGAGAGTGGATAATCGAATAAGATACATTAAAACTGTATTACAACATTGGTTAGGCTTCGGCTAAGGTTCAGTTCTGGGCATCATACTTTTAGGAAGGATATTCAGGCCTTGAGATTACAAAGGAGAGTTTTACTTGAGATAACAAGGTGTAGAGCTGGATGAACACAGCAGGCCAAGCAGCATCAGAGGAGCAGGAAGGCTGACGTTTCGGGCCTAGACCCTTCTTCAGAACCCTTTTTCAGACCCTTTTTCTGAAGAAGGGTCTAGGCCTGAAACGTCA
>JAHRHZ010000289.1:8395234-8436728 GCA_024137785.1 Ginglymostoma cirratum | reverse complement strand
CTAGACCCTTCTTCAGAAGGATTTTCTGAAGAAGGGTCTAGGCCCGAAACGTCAGCCTTCCTGCTCCTCTGATGCTGCTTGGCCTGCTGTGTTCATCCAGCTCTAAACCTTGTTATCTCGGACCTTCCTGAATTTCATCCACTTGCTGTGGCGGGTTGTTTGCGCTTTAAGATGGAGTTGCTCAGCCGATGCACCGCTTTAGTGTGCGTCGCATTTAATAGACCAAATTGTTTTCAGCGGCAGAACTTGAAATTTTATTTTAAGTGTACCTGAACATGGCGTTGTTCATTGACGACCGAATACCGCTGTTGCAATTAACACGAAAGATGTGATCTCGTTACAATGAAATGAAATGTACTGTCCGTGCCTGTTGCAGCTATCGAGCATCCTTCGAGCTTACTGGGAAAGCTGTCCCTGCCCATTGGGATGCACCGTAGGGCATTCAGTTACGATGACGCCTTGGAAGACTTAGCGCCAATGACACCCCCTCCTCCTGATATGGGAAGCGATATATTGTGGAAACAGCCTGTTATTCCAGAGCGGAAGTATCAACAATTAGCAATGGTATACTTTTTTATTTATAATCACTGGAGCTATTGCCGTAATATCTAAATGTGTTTATTTCCATAAAAGTTAAATATTCTCTTGTGTACTGCAATTTTGGGAATTGAGCAGATTTGTTCTTGTAGGTGTTTCACTTTTTTTGTTTGACATCCATTTCGGATTGCTGATTTCTCTCTGCTACCTACAGAAATATTTTTCCACAAGACTTGTCATACTTCTAGATTTTGACTTTTTGCAGTGATTTTTTTTTTCTATTGTACAAACTGTCTATTGACTGACAATGGTGTCAATGTACTGGTAGCTGGTAGGACCTGGGTGTATTTACTCAGAAAACAAAAGCAAGCAAAGTTTGTCTTAAAGATGATTTCTACTGACTGTAGCAGCAAACGGAACAGAAATTGTCCCAATAAAAGCAGGGCGAATTCTCCAACGGAATACAACATAATTACACTGTCGCTTTGTTGTGTCGAGTGAGATTTGATATTTTCCTGATCTTGTCCCTTATGAAATCTTGCTGCAGTGTCTTGTTTGCATAGACAGTAGCACAGACTCATTGTATGCAAGGCTAAGATGACCCCTCTCTTAACAGCTTGTAGAAGCAATTATCTCTTTTGGCTGGAAATTGTGTGTATGTGCCCTTGATGGGGGCATTTCAGTTGCTGGATTATTTTCCAGCAATACTGAGGACTGCATCAAAGAATTCATCTGACTTGACTTGGGTACATGCAGCCTGTTGTCACCCTGAAAACTGATCAGATCTCATGCTCGTGACCACCAATACTATCTTCTTTCTCAGATCTCAGTTTGAGAAGACCGCTCCCTGCCACCTTCTCAAGGCCAACTAAGAATGGGCCGTAAATGATAGCCAGCCAGTGAAGCCTATGTCCCATGAGCCTTTAATAAAAAAAATGCCCTCAGCTATGTCAAGTACTGAATGAGGAAGTTTCTACTTAAGCTAATTGCTGTTTTGGAGGTTTAGGAAATATGTCTGTTTTCCCTTCCTGCTGTCATTACCAAAGGCACAGCTACAAAGGCTCTAATCTTTGGAATTGTCGTTCTCTGCCACTGGTCATGTGCTTCCATGTCTGTTCATCTTGCTTGGTGTTGTTGGTTTATGATGCTCCTCTGAAGTATCTTGGCTATTTTAAACATTATTGAAATAGCCATGTAAAAGCAGCTTGTTGGCATGGAGGTAATCTATGCAAAGGTTAGTCTTTATTTTTGTGTCATGCCTCTGTGAACATCACATCCTCACTCTGACTTGAACCTGGATTTTCTGTTCCGGGGGTGGCTCATTACCACCATCACAAGTTTTCCTCAACAAAGGTCTTTGCTATCCTATCAAAGTGTTATGTGCTGGCTGGCAATTTGATCATAATGAACTCCACTTTGATTCTGAAAACTTATTACTTCTAATATGGCATGCATCCATTGCAAGTGGACTTCCAGTTTTTGTTTTCTTTCAACTATACCATAAATTCCTGACACGTAGGCACTGGCATGTTTCCTACACTTGTGACTGTAGGAAGTTGTTTTGCTGCTGACCAGACTTTACTTCCTGCAAATCACTTTGGAGTGTCTTCAGATTGTGACAGATTTGTAAACGCAATCTTCTTTAGTTTGACAGTTTTAAAAATAACCTTACAGGTTTGTTGGTTTCAATTTTGGGGCAAAAGATTTGCAGGGTTAAGCTCTGAGGCTGTGACTTGAGTGTACGAATTACTTGGGGGAGAATTGTGTATCAGTCAACATTGGTCCATGCTGATATTCTACTAGTCTCCTCTTAGCTGTTTTGCACACAGAATTGTGCAGTATTTTTAATTTGATTATTTTTGTAGTGCAAGTTTCTTTTACAAGATTAGTCCAAATGTGAAGAACATCTAAATTCAACTTGTTTGTAACAACTTTAATAGTTATATTTAAGCTAATGAACAGGTATAGAAGTGAATGGTACTAATATTTGGAATAGCAATGCAACAATTTGTGGCAATTGTTTTAATCAGTGCAGCCTGTTGAACTTAATGCATAGATACACTTTACAGTACAGAACTATTAAATAAGGAAAAAGTACCTTGCCCAGACACAGGGAAACTTAATATTGCAGCTGTTATTTAGGCAACAAATGTAGATTTTGGTTCCCAAGGTTAGGCAAATATCTGTGCATACTCTTGCTTTCTAAAGTAGAAGAAATTGTATTATGATTTAAGTATTTGACAAATTTCACTGTTTCATGCTCCTTTTCAGGTGGAAGATGGAGAAAATGCTTCATCCTCAATCACGGCTCCATCAGCTGAAAGCCAGAGCAAAGTCCATGTGGTGAAAGCCAAAGCAACTTCTGTCATCATGAACTCCCTTATGACAAGTAAGATGACAGTTTAAACCATTATATTAAGATTTGATGACCCAAGCATGATTGTACATCTTAATGCAGTAGTAAAGATTTTTGAAGACATTATCAGCTCCTACTTAAAACATCTAAAATAGTGGAATAATCTACATATTAACAATACTAGTTGTAGCTATGCTTCCACCTTCCACCCATTCCAGACTCTGATCTCTTAATCCCAGATAACGAAGTCTACTCGGTACAAATTACTGACCTAATTAGATTTGGGTCACCATATCAGCTTGCTGATATAAAGCTGTCCAGCATTTTCTCCCCAGTTATCTCTCAAATCAGCGTTGCCTTCAAACTTCTGAAATATTTGTGCCTTTCAACTGCAAACCCACCTAACACCACCTCTTTGTGACACGCATTCTGGCCAACCCAGACAATCCTGGTCAGTAATAAATAGTCCCTTTTTGTGACTGTAGTACAGACCATTGTCATTTCTTGCTCTTCTAACCAGTGCTTCCATTAACCATGTCGATCATCAGCAAGCAGTCACATTGGTGAAGAATATAATCTCTTTATAGTAATGTATGCTACTGGTTCCATTTTACTGTATCTAATAACATGTATGTTCTTAGTTTTCTCCGAGACTGCCTTTCGTAATCAATTAACCAAAATTTCCTTAACTTGGTGTAATCAAAAGTTAAAACCATCCTTTTCATGCTTTTTTTCATTTGTACCACTTCAGCTGCCTCAACAGCCAAAATCTTAGTATTTTGTTTGCTCCTAAGCTAAGCTTCTGAATACATGCTGTCTGCTTCATCATTGTATTACCTGCCTCTTGCTAATAATGTCAACTCCAGTTTATTTTCCTCACCTCACAATGGGTTTTCTCCAATGCTCAACAAAAGTTGCTGGAAAAGCTCAGCAGGTCTGGCAGCATCTGTGAAGGAAGAAATTAGTTCACATTTTGGGTCCAGTGACCCTTCCTTGGAACTCAGTCAGAATTCTGAGGAAGGGTCACCGGACCCGTTGGTTTTTTATTTTTATCTTCACAGATGCTGCCAGATCGGCTGAGCTTTTCCAGCAACTTCAGTTTTCGTTCCTGATTTACAGTATACGCAGTTCTTTTGATTTTTTTTCTCCAATGCTCACCTGGTTCACTTTTTTTGTTACAAAGGCAAAATTCTGCAAATGCTGGATACTTGAAATAAAAACAAATGTGCTGCAGGTCAGGCAGGGTAAGAGAATGAAAGATGGTGATGTAGTAATGTCACTGGACTAGTAATCCAGAGACTAGTTAATTCTGTAGGGATATTAGGGTTTCTTAGGGAAGGGATGCAGGTGTTTAGATTAAAGTGAGACTAAGATGTCGAGTAAAGAATAATCCTTTAAAATGTCTGAAAAGTGAGGTCAACAGAAAATCTATTTGATGGTATAGACTTTTCCTTCCACTCAACCCTTTTTTGCTTTTTAAAACCTGTTACATTTCTAACTTTAAGTCCTGATGTACAGTTATCAATTGCAAATTAAATAACTGATCATGTTCCCTATTACTGTTCTACAAATGATTCAGAAATCTGCTACTGTAGCTATTAAGTTTTGCATTTCATTGGCTCATTACACTACGCATAAGTCCCATGACTGATATTCTTCAAAAACATTTACTGTCTCATCTCTCCTAACTCCTTGCTTCTTGTAGTCTCTGCGTTAGAATGGCAAAGTTCAAACAAAGGAGCCAACTTTTATTTTATTCTCCAAAGCCTTCACTTACCAACCTTTCAATGCTGTTCCTTCAACTTTCTTCTGTCTTCCCTCTTCAATTGTGCTTTTAACTGTTACCTGGAACCATTTTGATTACTTGTCACACTCTGGACCCTGTTTCAATCAACTCTGCGTTTTTATTCTGAAGCTACGTAACTTTTTTTGGCTTTCTGTGCAGTTCTGTTGAGACAGCATTCCCTCTTGTAAATAACATTGTTATTGGGTGCCTTCTAGTTAAATAACTTTGGATGTATTAAATATCATCAGCTCTAGTATCAATTGCTATTTTATAACTTGCACTTAACATTTTCATTTGCTATTGAATACCTAGTCAAAGTAATAATGTTTCCTCTTAAATTTGAGTAATTTGTTTCTAACGCTTTAATTACCAGAGCAGACACAGGAAAGCATACAGCGATTTGAGAAGCAGGCTGGTCTGACAGATGCTGGTTACCAACCACACAAGGGCCTTGTTGCAGAAGAAGCCAGCTATCACCGTGTTGGAGAAGCTTTACAGGTGAGAGGAGAGCACTTGTTACACCCCATGAATTGTGTCCATGTCCCATCTTGTCATTTAAGACAGAAACTCAATTAGTTATGTTATGACCATCTCCATTATCCTAATGGATGTGTTGGCACCTTTTTGCTTTGGTTCTTTTAGCTCTGACCAGCTGTGTTGAGATTACTAACCACCTTTTTATTGTTGGATTATTATATATCTGAAAAGTTTGAATCAATATTGAGCATATAGGAAAATCATGGATAAGGGTCAGTCCTGGTCTGTTGCAGTAAGCTTTTTCTGTTGCCAGTGTTTCTTTGAGGTCAGATAATGAGGTTATTCAACTATGTAAAGAACAAAAACCTTGTTCCCTTTCAATTAAGCACTTTTTTCATTCATGCCAAAGCTGAAGACTAACTCCTAAGAGCAAAAGAGAAAATGTTGGAAGCAGGTCAGCCAGCATCTTTTTGGAGAATAATGTTCCAGGTTTATTAGCAGTTCCTGTTGCTAAACTCCTAAACTGAGGACAAACTAGGAATGTGCCATAAAACCCTGCAGACTGAGCCAATTGTGTAACTGACTTACTAACTCAACTGTTTGCACTAATGCTACAACTACTTTTACTGTGCTTTTAAAGAACTTTTCCAAGTTACTTTATAGTAGTTTTATCAAACAAATATCTTGTCTTTAAGATTAATCTATCTGGTCATTGGCCAGATGACTTCTTTAATATTAGTGTTTGCAATGTTGTTAAAACAGAAATTCAAAATACAGAATGTGGATTCAAAAAAAGAAGAGAAGCAGATATCCACATCAGCTCAGTCAACACCCACTGGGACTCCACAGGCCTCTCCAATGCCAAATCGCAGGTATGGAAGTAGTTATAAAAACTAGCAAAATATCTGCTATGTAGGTCAACTCAAATAATTACAATACTTTTAGCTAGTAATTCAATTTTAATCTAAAATATTGCATCTTGGCCAACTAAATATTAACCATAAAACACCCACCTCCCAAACTTTAACTGACTTGATCAGTTTTGCCCATACTAAAGATGAGTGAATTACTGCCACTGAGTGACAAAGAGAACTGAATTTAGCATGAAGGATACATGTGGATAAATTACACCAAAGAAGGGCAACCTTTAAATGGTCATTCTTATGCTGACAAGATGTTGGGACTGTTGTGCAACAAGTGACTAATCAGTTTGAAAATGCAAACTACATTCCAGCAGAGAACATCAATTTAATTCCAATAAGATTAATAGCGACATCCTCCAATATGCAGAACAACTATCTTTATACAGCCTCGCTTGTGGCAAAACAGTAGGTATTTTAATCACCTTATTCAAACACCTTGTGTCACACCCCTTGATAAGGTAGGACATGATCCTGGTCTTCTGACCTAGAGGTATGGACAGTACCACTGAGCCATAAAAGCCCCAGCAAAACAGTATGCTACTCACATCAGTTGTTGTCCTTCTGTGCATTCCTAGCCATCTGTGTACTTTCCTTTTTTCTAATTGGCTATAAATCTTGCCCATCCTCAGTTCAGGTGAAATTGCCGATTTTGGCATCAGTCATGACATGTTGTACGATGAGTGTGAATATTATACCAGTTAGCCATACAATCATTTACCGATGGTGTCACATCAAAGTCATAATATTAGGAAACTAGACTTTCAAAAATATTTAAATTATTTTGAGTCATTTCATGCCTCGTAATACAGTGGGAGAAATATTTTTACTGCTGTCTTGATGGTTTCAGATATTTGTTTGGCCAGGGAGCGACTTCTGATTTGAGCAGTAGGAGTCTGGATGGAGATTCTTCTATATTTGCCAGTGAGTCAACTGCAGCTGAAAAATGGAGACCTTTCATGCTTACACAGAATTTCAGAGCAAATGAATCAGGTAGGAAGCTCAACACTTTGTTACTTGAACATGCTTAATACTACTTCAATCCTAACCTCCTGATATTGCCTTGAGTTGAGTGAACAAGTCTTGTGATCAGGTGCCTTTATGAAAATCCTAAAATATGCAAGATATTGGTAGGTTTCATTATGTCCTCAAAATAGTCTGTTGCATTCCATGAGAACTGTCAAATGGTATATTTTTGTACAAAGATCCATGTCTTTTCAGTTCAGTATTAGTTTTATCCTAAACAAAAATGTTAAATCTTGCTTGCATTACCACCTTCTGAAAGCTTGCTTGTTACTGAAATTAAATGACAAATCTGGTAACTGCAGTCCTTATCTTTTGAATAGAGGCATGCTGGTAAGTTCTGACATTTTTAGCAGTGGTCTGCATCCTGCAGCGCTCAAGCGCAAACAGCTGTTTTTAAGACCTTTATCTGTAGCTTCCAAACCTCAAGCTTTCCAGTTGGACTGTGTGAACATGAGAATATTAAGCCTATATAAAGAGATAGTAGGAACTGCAGATGCTGGTGAATCTGAGATAGCAAGGTGTAGAGCTGGATGAACACAGCAGGAAGGCTGACATTTTGGGCCTATTTTCTGAAGAAGGGTCTAGGCCTGACACATCAGCTTTCCTGCTCTTCTGATGCTGCTTGGCCTGCTGTGTTCATCCAGTTCTACACCTTGTTATCTAAGCCTATATAAAGAGTTGTTTTTACTGAGAGTTGTCCATTATGCTGTATTTTAGTCTCCAGTGTTTTTAGCCAGAAAATCATTAGGCTCTAAATCAATTTAAGTGATAGTTGCACCATGATTATAGAAGTTGCCTTTGGTTTGTGGAGCAAGTTTTATGGTATGACTTTTACTATCACAGTATAGATGCTAATTTATTTAATCTGCTGTTAGAAGTTTCTATAAAATCATGAAGTTATCTTTAATTCTGCATGTTTGTTCAAAACATTATTTTGCTGACAAATCTTAGTTCAAGAAGTCCAATTCAAATTTTAGTTTGAAATGAATGTTTTCTACTTCAAACAATCATTTTTACCAAAACACTAGTAATTTGCCTGGTATTTGGTTTAAAAGTGACATTTTCATCCTATGGCTCGCAATAATATTTGTTTTAGGTTAGATTTTTAAAAAGCTTTCATGTTTTAAATTTGACCCTCAAACCTCCTAATGAAGTGACATTGAGGAATAATTTTTATTTTAACACTTAAAAAATGTAAATATCTTGTAAGCTTTCATTACTGGCTGTTTCTGAAATTTGCACATCTCTAATTTATCTAAATAGTTGAAATTTCTGATGTTTAATGCTAACAAAGGGTTTTTTTTCCAGGTGCCTTTACTATTCAAAGTTACAAAGGTTTGCAAAAACCTTCCCCTTTGGACATCATGCGTACGCGGGCCACTGCTACTCAGATAGCAGAAGATCATGCAAATTTGAAACCCCCCAACATGGAAATACCTGTGCTAGAAGGACAGAAAAAGCAGCCTGTGCGTACCCACGTCGTAAAGCCCAGAGATGTGAATGTCTTTGCTCCTACAGGCTTTTAATATATTGCACCATGTTTTTAGCATTGGCTGTTTGAGAACTTTTTAACTTCCCCCTCACCTGTGAAATCTTTATTCCCTCTAACTACCCTTATTCTTTTAAAGATTTTATTTTTAAAATGAGGGAAGAAATTAGCAGAGAAGGAAGAGAAGTTTGAATTCTGTTGTAGAATCAGAGCCTGTTTGGAATACTTAAAATTTGCAATGCTCACTTGCACCAAAAAGCTTGGGTTGCGACATTTCTGTAGTCTTTACCATCTTTACTGCCCCACAGCCAAAAAACACTTCCAGCCATGTTGGAAAAAATGAGAACCTTGGTGTTGATGTGATGTGTGCTGAGGTTTCTGGTTAAGATCCACACTGACTAGCGAGCTTTGTTTCGTATACAAAAACAGGGCGCTGGAAAAACTCAGCAAGGCTGACAGCATCTGTGAACAGAAATCTGAGTTAACGTTTTAGGTCTGGTGACGCTCTCTCACCTTCCTGTTTTTGTTGCTGATTTACAGCATCCACCATTCTCTTGGTATCGGTTTCATATAGCCTTGTTGTAAAGATGTGACTAACAAGGTGTTAAGGAATGTACTCCTGTTCCTGTGAGGTCCAGAGAAAAACTGTTGAGATAGATAGCACAAAGTACTAAAGAGCCGCCTGTATACCTCTATTTATGGAATTGTATAATAGTTAAATAAACTCATGTATCTAATTCTGTGGCTATATTTCAGGCTTTTTTTCAATTTGGCATATGTTGTGATAACCATATTTAGTAATGGAGACTAAACAGACTTGCTGACCAAAGGTGTATTATGGTCAGCCTTTATAATTTCATGCATTTTTAAAAGACATTAAGAATGAATAACTTTGTACAAATCAGACAGATACTGTAAATTGCAAATCTAGTTTTTTAAATAACTGGTACAAATTGACAGGACTTTCTTTTTGTATCCAGATGTGTTGCTAAAGGTTTTTGTAATATTGTGCATTTGATTTGTTTGTTTTTTCAAGAGACGAATGATGTGTTCCTTTCTCATGGTTGGTTGGTTTTTTAAATTGCCATTTGAAATCTTGACATCACTCCATTGATATCAAGAAAACTTTGTAACTGATGCTTTTGAAACTGCCATAAGTCACTTTTATTATTACAGTATTTCTGCTAGGATATTAACTTTTTGGTTGTCTTCAGTCTGAACTCTAGATCTGTAGAATCTAGATGATAAATTGCGTTTTTTAAAAATTTAAATTGTTAAACTGGTTACTTAAAACTTTGAAGCTTAGATTCTAATCCCTTAACAAGTGAATAATCAGTATTAAAATAATGGCAATTGAAGTTTTTAATTGAAACATGCTTTTTTATTTCACTTCTGGTCATGAGGAATTTATTTGCAACTATTTCTGGTGCATGAATCCTAACTTCTATTGTTTTAAGCTTTCTAATATGGAGTCTAGTCATAAAAGCGCATAAGCTTTTTAAACTAGGACCAAACCATTTTATTCTCTTGTTCACAATTGTAACCCCACACAAGCATCACTATTTTGCCTGATCTTGCTCAAGCACTGGCCTTTCACCCCTTCCATTTTCCCCTCATCAGGTATCAAGCAGTCCTTTTATTAAAGAGTGATTTGCTTATAGAATTGACCACTTCAATCCTCTTTCCCACTACTACAGTTGATCTCTCTGGCCTCCTGCACTGTTAGTGATGCTCTGCTCAACTTAAGCATTTCATACAGTGTATGACTTTCTCAAAGAAAATTGTTGAATTAAGAATAGAAAAATACCAAAAGGTAGCATTTGTCTAACTTTGAACTTCTCATCAATGATCTAGGTAAGTACTGATGGCACCACTAATCTTTTTAAATTAGAATGTGGATAATGCTGGCTGGATTGCATTGTACGTTGCTAATTGCCCAGGAGAAAGTGATGGTGAGTTACTGCCCTGAAATGGTACAGCCAATGCATGGAAATTACTTCAGGTTCCAAGAATTTGATCCAGCAAAGATGTGTAAGTTTTCAAGTCAATGCAATGTGACTGGATGATTCCACTGATGTCATTGCCCTCCTGCTCCTAAGGATACAAATTGCAGGTTTGGAATGTGCTGTCTAAGTCTTGTCAAGCTGCTGCAGTGTACTTCATCGTTTACACATACTGCAGCCAAAGTGTTGGTAGCAGAATGAGTGAATTTTTACAATGGTAAGTGGGTTGTTTTGTCTTGTATTTGGTCAAATTCTTGTAGTGTGGTAATCTGTCTCCTGAATTGTATCTTGTTAATGGTGGGCAGGTTTTGGCAATTTGAGAGAAGTTGCTGTAGAACACGAACTTTTGACCTTGTGTAGCTATAGTACATGACTGATCCACTTCAGGTTTCTGTCAGCTTTTTGGTAAAGGATTCAGTGATGGGAATGTTATACAAAAATGGCTTGAGGTTATTTCAGAAGGTAATTAAAAATAAACCACATTTCTGGAAGCCTGGAATCACAAATATCCAAATGGGTGAGGAAAGCAGTTTCCCTTTCCTAAGGATCTGAGTAAAGCAGGTGGGTTATTGTGATAATCCTGTGATTGCATGGTCAATGTTATTGACAGCTGTTAAGTTTAATTAACTGAATTTAAATTCCAAATGTGCCCTGGCCACTCTGAGTAAGATGACCACAATAGACAGTACTCTGGTTATGTTTGGGGAACCCTGGTTTGCAACAGAATGGATAATCTGACTCGCTTGAAGTACTAAGTCACATCAGACCATACAACTTATTTAGCTCTTTCTGGGCACCTTTCTATCTTTTCTAACTTTGCCTTCTGGAATGTTACCCAAAAAAGAGGAATAGGGAAAACACATTCACTTGTTCTCTACATGATGGAGCCCATTTGTACAGTAAGATCTGCCTTTATAATCAATTGAATTTCTTTTCCAGCCAATGGAAGTATGACTTTTGTTTCAAAGAAACATCTTTGCCAAGTGGTCCAGTCATTGTGTTCTTGCTCCACGAACTTCCTTATTTATCCTTTTTACCATGTCTCTTTGCTGCCTGCCATCACACCTACTGAATACTCTCTGCTCTTTCAGTCCTGCTGTTTACTCCATTTCATTTTCTAATCTGTCTAGGATCCCTTTCTGATGAGGGCTATGTATATCCCAGACACTACTGTGGAACATCTGACAAGGCTGTGCTATTTTTAGGTACAAATGTGGAAGCATGTAAGGATATTAAGTATCATTTGACTTGATGCAAGAGTTGTACCTTGAGCTAACTGCCAAAATCTTCCACAGAATCACTGGTGTGGGAAGATGCCATTTGGCCCATCATGCCACTTCTCTAAATTGAACATATAACCCAGTACCCTTCACTTGCCTTCTCTCCATAATCCACATTGCACCAATTTCAATAAACTGTCAAATACCCATTGAATGCCTCAATTGAACCAGCCTCCACTCACTACATAAAAGGTTTTCCTAACTTTTAATCTCTTACTACTTTAAATCTGTGCTTTCAGTTCTTGATACTTTCCTGTGTTTCCTTTATCCTTTCCATTAGTTGGCAGTCTAGAGACCAGACTGAGTTATGAAATTGTACCTTTTTTGGTTCCTAGCTCAAGCCAAAATGAGTCTTTGCCTACTCTAGGCAATTCTTTCCCCAGTACTGCAATGTTGTCCTTAATAGTGTCACCCATCTGTTTTTCTTATGCTATCTTTCAGGAACATCTTGTGTCCAGGAATCTTTAACATCCAACCCTGCCCTTTCTTGTGCCAAGTCTCTTATAGATGCACCATCCTATTCCGCATGGTAATCTGCATTTGCAATCACTAATTTTATTCACCATACCCCATCCACTTACAAAGGTGTACACTAACCTGATTTTGACATTAATTTTTCTTTAATCCCAACTGTTAGTTTTATTCTCTATTTTAGCCCTATCTGTGTGTCTCCCAATATTTTTAACTTTGTATTTCACTATTGATGTGATCGCTTGGTTCCTACATGCCTATCCAATCGGTTTAAAGCTTCTCCCTTAGCAAATTACCATACAGGAAGCTCTGCCCCATTCAGCCTGTCCAGGTCCTATGCCCCAAACCCCCTTGCATCAACATGCCATCTGACTTCTATTTCTAGGCTCACATGTACATGAAGCTAAAATTATTCAGTTTACTAATGACTCTTCCACACTTCCTTCCATTTTTTACCACAGGTGACCCAGCTACACAGACAGGACTTGGCTTTAGCTGTGCTCTCCAGCTGAACCATTACTCTTATCAGCAAACAGAACTGAATTTGGGGTGGCACTGTGGCTCAGTGGTTAGCACTGCTACCTCCAAACCAGAGACCTGGATTTGGTGCTACTCTCTGGCCACTGTGTGGAGTTTGCGCACACTTCCTCCTGTCTGGGTTTCCTCCAATTAAGTGGACTGGCCACACTAAATTGCCCATAGAGTCCAGGGCTGTTTAGATTAGGTGGATTAGACATGGGAAATGTTGGGTGTAGGCATGCAGTAGGTCTGGATGGAATGTTCTTCAGAAGGTTAGTGTTGACTTGGTAGGACAAATGGCCTGCTTCCACAATAGGGATTCTATGAACACTGGTTAGAGAGTAAGAGATACACAGCCAACTCAGGCAAGTAATACTAATTCATTTTGACTGCCTGTGTACACTTAAGCTGACCATATCTACAAATGTGCAATCAATGTAGATATCAGCCTCATAGATATCCTACAGTAACACCAGCTTCTGTTTTTAAGTTCTGAAATTTGGGGCTCAAACTGCTGCAGCTAGTGACACTTCCTACACATCCATTGAGATGCCTTCTAAATGTTGTAATTGTACCAGCCTCCTCCACTTCCTCTGGCTGCTCATTACATAAACACATCACCCTCTGCACGGAAGAAGTTGCCCCTTAGGTGCCTTTTAAATCTTTATCCTCTTGCCTTTAAACCTGTGCCCTCTAGTTTTGGACTCTGTTACCCTGGGGAAAAGGGTAATGATTTTAAACTTCTGAAAGGTTACTGGGGGGGAAGCCCCAGCCTCTTCAGCTTCTACCTTTTTTGGCTTAAATCTTCCAACCCTGGCAACATCCTTGTAAATCACAATATCCTCCCTATTAGCAGGGAGACCAGAATTGAATGCAGTATTCCAAAACTGGCCTAACCAATGTCCTGTCCAGCTGCAACATGACCTCCCAACTCCTATACTCAATGCACTGAGCAATAAAGGCAAGTGTACCAAACACCATCTTCTCAATCCTGTCTACCTGTGCCTCTTACTTTCAAGGATCCCTTAATACAATTTCTTCAGATAAACTTTAAATCTGAGAAGACTTAACTGATCCAGAATTAAAATGAATGGTTTAGGGGCGATTTACAAGTGGTAGTGTTCCCATGTGTCTGTTGCCTGTGTTTCTACATGGTGGTTGTGGGTTTGAAAGTTGCTGTCAAAGGAGCCTTGGTGAATTCGTGCAGAGCATATTGTAGATGGTAAACACTACTGCTACTGTGCATCAGTGGTGAAAGCAGTGTTTTTTGAAGCTGGTGGATAAGATGGTGATATGTCAGCTTTGTCCTGGATGATGTCAAACTTTGAGGTGCTGTCAGAGCCACCTTCATCCAGGCATGTAGGGATATTCCATCACATTTCTGACATGTGTAGATGGTTGGCAGACACTAGGGCTTGTTCAATCCAATTTGGTTTCTGGTCAGTTGTAAATTCCAAGATGTTTTTGATGTGTGCAGGGGTGGAGTTCAAGGGTTAATGGTTAGATTCTCTCATTGGAGATGGTCTTTGCCTGGTATTGTGAATGCTACTTGCCAATTATCAGTCCTAGCCTAATGTTCTCCAGGTTTTATTGCATTGGACACTGACTGCTTCAGTGTCTAAGGAATTGTGAATGGTGCTGATGATCATCAGTGAACATTCCTATTTCTGACTCAGTGGAAGGAAGAAGGTTGGCCTAAGAACTCTTAACCCCAAGAAACTCCTGCAGAGATGTCCTGGAGCTGAGATGACTGGCTTCGCTGATTCCTTTTTTAAATATCGAAAGACCACTTTTTTTGTTCCTAGAAGTCCAAACTGTGAGAAGCACTCATTTTGTAGGAGGAATATTTTTATGCTTTGAGTCAGGGTTGGTTAGTTTTGTTGTCTGGACAGCTGTTTTGTGATGCAGAGTACTGTCAACAGCGTGCATTCAAATTCTGCATCAACTTAAGTTACTGTGATGAATTCTCCTCAATCTCTCCCCTCACCTCAGGTGTGGTGACTCTTAGGTTAAACCAGGATCAGCTGTCTCTCTCTAATGAGTTGCCCAGTTGGACTCTAGTAACTTTAATCTTTTGACAGGAAGCCCCTTCTGAATACAATTCTACTGGATCCATTCTACACTAAGCTAAAAGTATATTGTGATTACAGTTCAATATATCTAACATGTTCTGCTGTGGAAAATACTTTGTTTGAATGGAGAAATGTCAGCTTTACGAGCTTAAGTTGTGAAATGATCTGCAAATACAATCAGTAACCCATTTCTGCTGTGACTTGGCATGAAATGTTTTGGCATCTAACCTACTGACCTAAAGCCTGCTGAGCTGGTTTAAAAAGTTATCTATTGACTTAGTTTTGAAGCCTCAGCCCAATTTCAGTACCTATTTACTGCTGAATTCACAATATCCTCAAAACAAATAATACCAAATGTACATCAGTTGAAAATCTGCTGTCGTCTCAGTTTCATTATTAGACTGCTTGTCTTACATCCAGTACTGAATAAGCAGAAATTTCCTCCAATTAAGTATTGGCAAGACAGAAGCTATTGTTTCCAGTCCCTAGTTCAAATTCCATTCTCGAATCACCTACTCTACCCCTTTCCCTGGCAACAGTCTGTTTGCAAGCTTAATATCACGTTTTTGTCCTGAGTTTCTAACGTTATATAGCATCTCTGACACTTGTATTTTCTACTCCTATAATATTGCTTGGTTTTGCCTCTGTCTCAACCTATTTGCTGCTGTAACCCTCATTCATGTCTTGAAATTTGACTAACAGTTTACTCTCTATAAATGTGAGTCATCCAAACACTGCTGACTACGCCTTAACTCACAGCAAGTCCTGTTCTACAATCCCTATACTTGCTGACCTTTCATTAGATCCTTAGGTCAAAAACTTCCTGACTTTGAAGTTCTCATCCTTATTTCCAAACCTCTCCATGGTCTTGCTTTTCCCTGTCTCTACCATCTTCGATGCCATGACCTTGATTCTTGCCTTCAGTGTATTTCCATTGGTGACAATGCCTTCAGGCCAGGCTTCATGCACTCAAATTCCCTCCTCCACAGCTTGCATGTCTACTTTGCTTTCCTCCTTTTTTTAAGGTATTTCTTAAAGTCTCATCTTTGACCACACTATTGGGCATCTGACCTAACATCTCTTTATAAACAAATTATGACAACAAGCCACATAATGTTCTGGGAAGCTTCTCTGAAATTTCATTATAATAAAAGTGCTATTTAAATAGCCATTATTATTACTTATGTCAAGTAAAAGAACTGATCTAGCCTGCATTATATTCACGTTATCTGGGGTGGTGCAGTTTACTTTGTTTTCCCTTTTCTGACCTAATGAAAAGTTTCATGCAACTCTCACGCCAGTGTGGGTGGGGGGAAGGGAATAGAGATTTAAGAATTTTATTTGCTAAATTTAAATTTATAACAACTTGAATTTTTACAAGTACAGGGAGGTGACTTTGGGGGTTTGGGGCTAGTTAGATTCCCTAAATGTGACATCAGGTGGGGGCATGATATCAGTCTGGTCTCTTGCAGGTTTCATCAGGGCGGATGTGAAGGCAAGCTGGGAACCCAATGTATAATACTTAGGTAAAACTTTTAAATCATACATCACCTTCTGTTTTATCTAAGCACTCAGGTCTGTTGGATGTTTATAGCCAATTTCCCATGCTCTTAGCAACTCACCAGGGTCACCCATGATGAGTACAGTGCTGAGTACTAGTTCTGCAGTTAGTCATATGAAAGGTTACTGTTCACAAAACACTTTTGAGTTCTTTCAATATTTGACAAGTGATTCTCGACTTTTAGAAGTCATTTCACCTGTTTGCAATTCATTCCTCTTCAGGCTGAATGATCCTGTTGTTAGCTTATAGTATAACGTGGAAGAAGCTTATGTAGCTCTACCTTGCTAGCTATTTGTCATGGGTGCAGAGTAATAAAACACTAAAAATCATCATCAGTAGCACCACCACAGACACCATGCTGTCGCCTTCTCAGACACATCAGCTGTAAAAGGCATAGGGGATGGACACCAAGGAGACAAAACCCCTAACACAGGGCAAAATCTTCCCAGTTCCTGAATGACATGGGCATGAGTAAGTAATTGGGGGGAAAAAAGAGCAAGATCAGGAGACATGAGTCTCTTGACCAATAGAGGGGGGAAAAAAAAGTCTAATTCTCCAAATGATGAAACTCACTAGTGAGCAGTGACAGGCATTTCTGCATGCATTAACTTGCCTCTATTACCTAATCTTGCCTCATTGATTTGCAGTTTCCCATTCTCCCACCCATCCAAATGGAAACTACATAGTGACGTTTCCTGACGTAGAAGTCAGAGCAGGTACTTGGTGACTCCAGCTCAATGCTTGCTCCTTTGGGTGTCCTTCTCAGATGGCAGTCACCCATATCTTAAGATGCACTTCATGGGTAGCGATTGCCTGTGCCCTTTTTCCACAGATGTTTGCATCAGACATTTACCTCGTTGTGTCCTCAATGCATTTCTCTGATTTGCTTTCAATACCGTTCTACACTTTGGAGCCTTGTTAGCAACTTTAATTGTAATTCTGCTGACAGGTCACTTTATGCATAAGGACAGACACATGCTTCATGGATTTGGTCAGAATTCAGTTTGAGGCTTTTCATTTGCTCTCTGAGCATCATTACTTTGTGCCTACTTTGCACGTTGTATCACTACGCTTTCTGTGTTTTTTGCCTCAGCCATAGCTTAAATGATCAGAATGATTTCATCTTGTCTTGCCTTTTAATGTAAATGCAAACACAAACCAGACAGTTTGTTATGGTTGTTAACAGTTATAGCAGTGGATGTGTGGCTGTACAGTACCGTACATTAGTCTCACACTGGCATCATATGTCAGCAGTGAACACCACCAGATAACCATTTGATCAAAGCACATGCAGTGTTTAAATTTCAAAGTCTAAGGGGAGTAGTCATCAATCAACCCAAAGGAAATGGCCTTCAGGCAGGGGGTCTCAACACAGTAAGTCAAATGTACCATCTGCTATCAGTTCTGGGACTTGGACACAGTCAGTCGACCACTTAGAACCATCAAGATCAGGGGTGTCACAGTAAGTTAGTCAGGGCTCTGGTCAATCATCGATTGGTGCTATACTTCCAGTTCGGTAAAAAGGGTGGACCACCGTTACTCCAGGGGGTCTGTCCATTGAAAGTCACGGTGAGGGGGTGATTATCAGGGCCACTACTGTGCCAAAGAAGCTGAGGAACTCTATTGTGGAGACTGGAGACACCATCCTGGGATACAGAGGCAATAACAAATGTGAACAGGGGCAACTTGACATGTAAGAGAGGAGATGATAACAGTATGGAAGGTAAAGGGATAATGTGGGACACAGCGTCCTTGATTGTGAGCACCATCCTGACTTTGACGGCAGGGCGCGACAATGTACTACCGTGTCTAGTATGATGACATGGTTTGTTTGAGTTTCAGGGGTAAAGTGAGGAAATGAACAGTTAAATAAACAGGTTGATGGGAATGTGGGGAATACTTAACCTGATGGCTCAATGGAGGAAGGCAACCAGAAAGGGAATAAGAAGTTTTGGGGAGCCACCTAGAGTGAGTCTGTGACCCATTTTCGTGAAGATTGACCACTGTATCACTCTAAAGTCTTCCAAACCACACGCATGTTACGGAGATGAACTTGGCTGCCACCAATCTTCGAGTGGGTGGATGAAGTGTGAGGAAGGAAGGGGGTGAACTTTCATGTGATGTGAGGACTTTCAAAGGATAATAACATTGAAAAGACATCCATGACCAGAAAATGCTGTATGTAAACCTCATTATTTGAGCAATAGAGTTGACTAAAAATCATAACCCCAAACATTCTTGACCATGTCATGCAACATTAGTTCCTCTAATGGCCCTTGCAAAACTACAACCAATGGAAACAGGGTAAAGTCTCCTATTGGTTGGCTTTTTACTTAGCACAGAAGAGGATGATTACAGTGGTCTAACATCTCAACCTGCAGAAATTCCTCATGGTAATGTCTTAGGCTTAACTACTTCATCTGAATCTCCCCTTTGTTCTGCACCAATTCTGTGATTCAGTTATGACATTTTATTAAAGATGCAAGCATTTCCAATTGAAAAGCAAGCTGCATTTACCCCCAACTCCCCCGCAAGACCTGGGCCACCTCTTGAGCCTTCAATCTTCAGCACGATGATTGATATCAAAAGCTGTAAGAAAATTTCAAATCTTCATTTCTGTTACAGCTTTTTTTTTTTAAAGGTGTGATAGAGGTTTACAATATATTATTATTTGGAATTTTAAAATAGCGGTAAATAGGCTTTGGCTTTTAGTTCTGGTGACTCAGTAGTTAATGGTCAGGAACGCATTCTTTTATCCCTGGACCAAATAGCATTTCCAAGAAATTATGCACCGTAAGCTAAATAACTTGACAAGTTATCTAACGACATAGTTTGCGACGATACAATGGCTTTAAGAGACGTATTATGTCCTTTTTTTTGGAGAGGTTTTAAGATAGAGGTACTGAGTGGTCTATTTGAATCCAATAAAGTAAACAGTTTGTGAGGTCTTGGGTTTCTTTAAAAAAAAGGTCGAACAATAGGAGCACCCTGAAACGGGTGGGTCAAGCTCCCCCAGAGCCATGATTTTTAGTTTTAGGTTGTCAGTAGCAGTTGCTGGGGTCTGGAAGCTAGGTTTGGGAGCTGTAGGACATCTCTCCCTGCTACTCTCTCAGTGTTTTCCATTGATGTTTTGCCTCCTGCTCCTGGAGAATTGCCTGTGAGACAATCTATTTTTACTGAATTTTCCTTTGCCAAAGGTGTGTTTATGGAATGTTACGATTTGAAACAGTTAATTAGTAGTAGTTAATACATATACTTTGTTAAACATTTCGATAGCTACAGTAAAGCCAATTCTTTTATTTTTATTTTGTCTATTTTAACTGTAGTGTAAAAGTGAAGCATATTTTGCTTAATGTCAAGTAGTTTGACCAATCGAATTGCATCTGGTACTCAACATCTTACACTCACGTTTAAAGTAAGAAAAAGTTAGGGTCTACACTACCTTCTGAATATTTTGAGAGGGTTTAGTCTGGTGCACGACAAGTTACTGAAGTGCTTAATAAGTTGAGCTTTTACAACCTACAGAAAGAAGGGCCAGACAGGTTCAGTTCAGAAGAAAGGATCCATATCAACAAGGAGGGCACTTTTGTAGTTTCCAGGCTATTGGAGCTGGAAGGAAGTTTTGAGCTGTTTTAGCAGCCCCAAAATAATAAAACTAAAAGTCCAGAAAGTTTCAAACCACTCAAGGCCTCAAATAAGATAATCCCATTTTCCTCTCACATGCATGCTGTTGGCCACAGAGACCTAGATGTTCTCAGTCCTATGGAATTTCAGTAAGGTGTCAATTTTGTACCACCCAAATAAACAGTGCCGATACTAGTTATGTTTTTCCAGGAAACTTTAAAAAAAAATGACAAACAATTTGTCAATCTTTGGGTGCTAATGAATTATTTTTGTCATTTCTGACCAACAGGAATAGGTGAACTTTGAATTAATTAATTAACTGCTTTGTCAGCTAAGTCTTGCAGCATATCTTGGAGTCATAGGTCAACATCTATCCCAGACAGAAGGGACAAAAATCTTTCTGTCTATTTTCTGCAAGTTCCTACACAAATTAATCCTAAAATCGATAAAGCACAGGAGGCCATTTGGTCTGTTGCCTCTTTGAAGGAGCTATCCAAATAGACTCACTTGCATTCCTTTCCCACAACATTGCAAGGTCAAATTTGTTAGTATCAACTCGTTCAGCAGTAGGATACTTCAATGGCTCTGATTTGTGACAGGATTCTCACCCCATGTCTCTGTTTAGTTGTCAAATGTATTCCCTATGATGTATTTATTTTTGTGCTTTATTGAACCTAGAGTAAGCTTCAGTAGACAGAAATGGGCAGCAAGGACCCGTGCAACAAATGTGAACCAAATTTGCCGATAAGTGCACTCTCCTTCACCCTCCTCCAATACCATCCAGCTGTGTGATTTACTGATGCTCCTCTTAGTACAATGGCCATGCAGACATTCTACTAAATGAGTTACTGTGGTGTCAGGCTTACTTTGTATCAAACCAGTGGATTATGAACAGTAAAATTTTCAATATCTTGTGGAAATGTCCAACATTACTGCATGTTAATGAAAATGTATAGCCTTAAAGATACATGCATTATTAGGAAATATATACACAAAATTACATAAACAAGTATGAAAAATATATTATTCAGAATTCTGGTAACTATTTCATCAAATTAGTTGAGATTCATCTAATTTGAAAAAGTAACAGTGCAATATTACCTTGCAGGAGAACCATCATTATCTGTTACCTTCTCCTTGCCATACAATGGAAGGCAGTGAACAATTAACCATCCCCATACTTCAGTCTTACTGCAGTATCCTAATGCAAGTATTAAAAGCAACATCATGAAGCTTCATTCATTATGAAAAGATGAAATAGCAAAAGAGGTGATACAGTGAGATGATCTTCCATTCAAGGTCTTGTCTACACAAAATGCCACTGGATAATAAGAGGCATTGAAAGTTCCATTACTGTACAGTAAACTTGCAGAACTGATACATCATGAAAATCAATTTTATAAAGCAACATCAGAGTAAAAAATAAAACCATATTTAAAATCATTGAATAGGAGGAACATTTTGAAAGCTTAAAATTCTGGGTCACTCACTCCCGTTAGAGAAATTTGATTACATTAAACTTTAAATAAAATACTTACTTATAAAGAAACTTTCCCAATATATAGGAATTGACTAACATTGCAGTCAGAAACCCTGGATTCCAAAGCAATAGAAGGTGCATGTGCTGTGAATTTCCACTGTTATAAACTCAGATAAACTCAATTTACATGCACCGATTGAATGAAGATAAAGGGCCATCCAAATTCCATTCCAAGAAATACAGCTGTAGCCCATAATGGGCGCATTCCAAACTCAACTGTCCAGAGTTTTACTTCAAATACTTTTCTGAAGCCCAAAGATAATTGACAATTCATCTGATGTCTTAATTTCTGTATTCAGCAGAAAAGCACCAAGGCAAAATGAAATACATTCAGTGGAAACGCTCCTCTGTGTAGGATAATTCAATATGAAATAATAAAGCCACAATGAGAGTTTTTGCTGTTTACCATTAGGTTTGTATGGCTGCCTTACAATGGCAGAAATCCTAATACCACACTTTGCACATTTGTCGCAGAAATAGTGCTTGAAATGCTCTTCAATTTTCAGATAATGTGCTTTGTGCAAAGATGCTCATTGGACGAAAGTCTTAGGTTGTTATACATAAAATGATCTGTTTAAAATAAATTAAAACAGCTATGTTCTGGTTGCTGCACAAAGGAGCAGAGCTTTCAGTAAATTGATCTGCTCTTCCAGTTGTGGATTCAATGGCGTTCCCAAATCATTGAGTGCTCGATTGTAGAATATCTCCATATCCGACTGAACATCTTCAACAGTGATCTCATCATGTCTGGTGAGCACAGGAGGAGTGTCAGCTAGAACATACTTTAACCGCTCTGTGATTGAAAACCTCAAGTAACCTAAAGAATATATTAAGAAAAAGGAAGTCATGAGAGAGGATCTTAGTCCAGAAATCCAGACGTCGAATCATTATGTGTGCAGCTAAGAAATAACAAAAGGCAGAATCTGAACACAGGCCTGCTAATAGTAATCATACTGCTTGACCAGAACATAAATCAGGAAATGAGACGAGATCTAAATGTGGAAAATCCAATAATGCCAGTGAACTTATATCCTAGCACAAAGTGAGTAAAACAAATTGGTGAAAGTTAATTGGAGAACGAGTTCAGGTCCTGCCTGTGAGACATATCTTGAATAATATGTTGCAGAACCAACTAGGGAACAGGCTAACACATCAATTACTGTGCGATAACTAGTAATCTTACAATAAAGGACCCTCCCTAAAAAAAGTGTTCCTAACATGCAGGAACTCAATAATACTGAAATAGATGTGGGTATAACTGAAATGACAGTCTTAAATTTAAACAAAGTCAATTAACGAAGTATGTAAGGTGAGCTGGTGGGGTAGAATACAAAGTTCGGCGAAGGTATGTCATGGTAAATAGGGAATGGCAAGCAGTTAAAGCAGTGTTTCCCAAACGTTTTTTCCACTGTGACCACATTTGAAGGTTGAAAGCTGCCATGACCCCAGAAAATGGAGAGCTGTGAATTCTTTAGACTGCAGCGCTTTAAGTTTTTTAAAAAACATCCTTTTCATGGGGTTTTTCAAAACCCGGAATCAGGCTTCAAAGATTAACCAGTTAGACGGTGCGCACTACTTAAAAACATGCAAAAGTTTAAACGGCTTCACTGTTGTTCGCATTCAGTCAGAGCTGCGTTGCAACGACTTACTTCCTTGGTGACTGCAATCCCAGAATTTTGCTTTGCTACAGGAGTTGTCATTTAAATAAATAATTCCTAATTCCTTTCAAATGTATAGTCTTCGGAGGAACAAAAGTTTTATTGGAAAAGTGGAAAAAGAATTGCTAATTGGAAAAGGTACAGATAATATTAACGTAGCAGATTAAGACAGGAGATTATAGTATTACTAAAAAATGCGGTAAGGGGAAACAAGCAGGATGAATACTGGAAACAGTTAGTTAATTTATTTATATTTTCAGGAGACATTTGATAAAGTATCACATGAGATTAGGGCTCAAGGGATTCAGGAAAGATCAATGAGCAGAAAATTGAGTAGAAACAAACACGTCACAATTCTGGATCACTGGCTCTAACTACTGCAGGATCAATGCGTGTATCACAATAATTCATAAGCTAGATCAATGACTTGGATGAGGGGATTGTGTCTATTATTTTCCGGTTGGTTAATCATACAAAGCCATGTAAAAAATTAAAATGTGAATGAGTTTCAGTCTCCTTCGCAAGTGGAAACATCTTCTCTATGTCAATGTCTACCGTACCAAATCCTTTTTTGATGCTGACGATCTTTATCAGATCACCTATTTTCACACTTTACACTGATTTGGCTGGTAGCACAAAAGTTCCAGCTGTGGAATCAGAATATGAAATGAGTGGAAACTTTGTCCCTTCTGTTTATTTAATTTAAAAATAGGCACATCACCTTGATGTAAGATCTGCAGGAGAACCGTATTCTATATCCGCCTCAGATGTTTTGTTCTCTTGAATCGTGTATTATTCAACAAAGGATGTGACCTCTGGTGCCTTCAGACAGTTATTAATAGCAATATTAGAGGACATAAAAGGGAAACTCTCAAAGGTATTTTCTAGACTTACGTTTAGTCACCTCTTGGTAGCTCAGAAGCAGTAAACAGAGAAGTTTGACAAGTTCCTCCCAATACTGCCATTTGCTTGAATTACACTCCTGAGAAAATAAATAACATTGAATATATAACATTCACACTGGACAGTTACCTGTCACTTGCACATCTCCAACAGCTCCATCCAATTAACAGGGACATTAAGCATAAGAATAGTCCATTTAGTCCCCTAGGTGTGCTCTGCCATTCAATCAGATCATGATTGACCTGTGTCTCAACTCCATTTACCTGACTTTGCTTCAGAATTCCTTGATGCCAACAAAAATCTATCCATTCCCAGTCTTAAAAGCTCCAATTGTCTCTATCTATGTAATGACAGGGAAGGCTAGTTCCAAATTTCTATTAACCTTTGTTTGAAAGAAGTGATTCCTGATATTGTTTTTGATCTAAACCAAATTTTCAGATTATGTCTCCTTGATTTTGATTTCATCTCCCCAGGAAATGGGTCTCCAAGTCTACCCTTTAGTGGATCATCCCTCAACCTTCAATACTCAAGGGAATAAAAACTAGAGTTAAACAATTTGTTTTCATACTGTAGCCCTTTAAGCTCTGTATCATTCTGTTTAATTTTCATTACATCTTTTCCAAATCCTACATACCCTTCCTGATACGTGGTATCCAAAACCAATATGTAACTTTGGACTGCATCTGATCAACTGAGCAGCAATTTCTCCCCTTTGTGATTGACCTCCCCATCCTTAATGTAAATGTCAACATCCCGTTAGACTTTCTGATTGCTTTCTGTACGTGACTGTTGGCTTTCATTGATTGTTTTTTGCTGTGGCAAGAATTAACGTACGAGTGTATGTTTGGTTTTAAAACCGGGCTCTCACTAGTTCTCTTCTGTTAAGGAAGGCTTGTTGAACTAAGTGCAACTGAGGCACTTATGTAGGCATTGGCTAGTCTCCCCAGGATCAAGGACTCAGGGATAGATGTTCTGCTTGCTGAGAGCAGCCAATCACAACATGGCAATACCACCAGGGACGTGGTAGTTGTTGCTAGTGAGGAAATCACCCCAACGCCCAGGAGTGTTGAGGGACCTAGTCTACACGTGAATGAAGGCAGGAGAGAGATCACAGGTTTGGAGGTTCATGGATGAGGGAGATTAGTAGCAGGGTAATGGGGAGAGTGATTGCTTTCAGTCCCTAATAACCTACTGCATTGACATGTTCAATATATTAATTTACAATGTATTTGACTGCACATATATAATGTTTTGAAAAGACTGGGGTTTCTTTCTGGATCGCTTACTGTGGCATTCTCTTTTTCTAGAGACAGTGATATTGATTCAGACTTCTCTTTTAAGAACCATCCAGTTAATGGCAACGAGGTCTTAACGTAAATTTTCAAACTTTGATGAGAGGGATTTCAAAGAAAGATAGAGAAGGCAACAGCTATTAACCCTGTGTCAAGTTCTCTCCGTCTGTGTAACACTTCAGAGCAGAGGACATTGGCTTCAGCAGCAAAAAATGTTGCATTACAAAGAACACAAGCTGATTAAGTGGATTCACCAAGATGCTAACACTTTCATAAAGAGGTTGCATGAGCCAGTGTGCAGGTGTAAAATATATTGGCTTTGAACACAGCCAGAAAGAAACTGTTATTGTCTCCAGAAAAAGAGATTTCTGCAATAACTGATTCAGGAAGAAACCCCAATACCAATAGCTTGTGTGGAAAATGACTTTGGCTGCAGTCCAGCATTTTGAAAGTCTGTGAACAATTTTTAAAAAAAATTTAACTGTCACTTTGCCAAAGTTTTTAAAGGGAATACTCTCTGGAGGTTTATAATTTTCCCAAGCTTGGAGGGAGTTGTGTGCATTTGTCTTATTTTTCAAGAAGGGTAGTGGCATATACTGTACATTTTAAACCTTTTTTGCATCTTTGCTTGCATACCTTTTTCCGATAAAACTTAATATTTTGTTTGTTAACTTAAAGAATCTCACAGACTTGTTTCTTATACTGAGCTATTTACAGTTAAATATATACAGCAGGCAATTCACCTCCCTTTGAATTCAAATTTTGAGCCATGGAAGGTACCCTAGTGGAAGGATGAGGCCCTTAAATGGGCACTAATTGCAAACATAAGAGTCTCAGTTGGCAACAGGGTGGGAAGCCCATCCGTGAGCCTTCCTGTTGCAAACTTAATCGAGGCAGAGTCAGGAATGGAGCCAAACACTGCCTCCCACCATCAAACTCTCCCCCTTGGGGAACACATTAAATTCTGCCTATTCTGTCTATATCATTTTGCAATTCTCAGCTCCCAACTGCATTACTTACTATCCTTTTCTAATTTGGTGCAGTTAGGCTTTAGCAATGACTTTTAATCCTTAACAAGCTGTGTTTATTCCTTGATCTACTAAAACAGGTAACAAAACACTATGGGCTTAACTTTACAAGAGGCAGGGTCCTCACCCCATGCCTCGAAGAGTTGGCACAGATGCGTCGCTGCCAATGTCAAATGCACCACGGCCTTTCAATGGCTGAAGGGGCAATTTCTGCCTCTAAAACGTGAGGAAGTCATACCTCAGAGACTTGCTGGCCAATCTGTTCAGCCAGTAGCTTTCTAGTTCCAGCCAATGCCACTGGAAGAAACTGCTATTGGTTAGGCTATGAGCAGTGCCCAGAATCTTCAGTAGCAGTACCCACAAGAACAGGTAGGTGTGAGGGTTTAGTGACGGAAACACGTGGAGAAGTTTGGGAAATATTGGGAAGATGTATAGACATATTTGGGGTCTTGAGAGAGAGAGGCCAGGAGGGAAAAGAGCACTGGGATGTCTGGAGGTGGAGGTGGCAGTGGGGAGGGAATCTAATTAGGGGCGAGATGACTGATCTGGAAAGGAGATTTCATCCGCACCCTGTACAATTGCAGGCAGGTCAGGAATAGGAGAGAGGGTGATGGTTACTATATGTGCTCACCCACCTACAAGCAACGATAAAATCCTGCTCTGTCCCTTCGTATTTAACACGATTTTTAGAAAGATCTATAGCTTTAAATACTAAAAGCATACACATTACTAATTTAAACATTTGCATTAATTATATTATTTACTGTTTATAACGCATTATATACAGAATAAAATTCTAACGTGTTGAGCTCAAAGTAAATTAAGCCACCTTATAGGCAGAGGAAAAAAATGTACTTACATCATTTTCTAAGGGAAATTTAGCATATTTAAGGAAATGTAGCACTTTTCCCAATGACATAGGCATTTCATTTTGATTCTTGGTGCAATGTTGGAAGGAAAATTCAAGTAACTTGCAGCGCAGGAGTTGACTCTCCATACTTCTTAATACTTTTAATCTTTAAAGTTGTAGGGAAAAATTGAAATACGTTTCAGTAAGCAACATGTCCAGGCTACAGGGAACAACAGTGTGCGTAATTTCGAAGCATAACTTAATCTCGGAAATTCTTATCTCACCTCTGTGATCTTTTTGAAATACACAGAAAGTCTTGAAGCATTGCTTCTGCAATTTTATTTGAGCTGCACATTGGGGACCGGTCCACTTCTACAGCTAAGGTCAGCATCTTCTGAAGGAGACAAATAACTCTATAGAGCAAAGCAGAACAAGTGAGAAGTATCCATTAGATTTTATACAATACACAGGGACTGTGACACAACTGAAACGCTTTCCTCAGCATCTCTTAATGATGACATTACAAAAGCTACAAATACTGAAATAACACAAATTGCTGAACTCCTCAGTGCACCACTACAGAAGAGGGTGTGCCTTGAGAGGTTTTGAATGCATACTTGATTAATGATTAATACTTATTTTAAACTCAAACAATGCTCCTGTAGCAAATGGATCCTACACAGTTAAATGTAAGGTCAACATCAAATGAATGGGGATCAGAAAATGACTCAAACAATATGCCTACTTTTCAGTTAGGATATCACTGGATCTTAAAAATGGATACTCAATGTGGAAGTGACAAAGTCTTGTTCATTTAAGTCATGGGAATAACACTGAAAGCACATTAGCCAGGTATTACAGACCAATCTTGATTTTTTTCAGGCGTGTTATCCAAAATACGCATTGAAGTGGGCTAGAATATTATGAATGGTTGGAAAATGAAAATGAATAGAATATTCTGAATAGATTTTGAAATGCTACTCACTGCTTTCTTGGACCTAACAGAGATAAAATTGAACAACTGTTCCAAGTTATAGTCACTGTCAAATTGACATCGCTGAACATTAGTTTATTTCTCAACTTATCGTTTCTTAATACAGATAAAATAAAAAATGAATTGCTACGCTTTGTTCTAATCCAACAGAGCTGGTGAATAAAACAGTACATTGCACACATGTACACACATGGAGCTATGTGCTCAGCAGTGTGAATGTCACAAATATATGCTCTACATCTGTTGCCAAAAAAAAAATGCGCTGCTGTTTTGGGGAATTTACCTTGAAATCCTAGAATCCACTACCTGAGGATTATCAGACGATGACATAGGTCCATTTTTCTGCTGTACATCTTCAGAGTCCTTGGAGATGATATCAATAAGCCACTTGATGACACTTCTGCAATAGAAATTAATATTATAAATAGAAATAGAAAATAGCAATAAAAAATAGAAAACAGGTGCAACATTAGGCCATAAAGCCCCTCTAACCTGCTGCATCATTCCGTAGGATGATGGTAGAACTTTTACATCATCTCTACTTTCCCACCTCAATCTCTGTAACCGTTGCTTCCCTTAGTGCCTAAGCACTTATCAATATTGACCTTGAAAATAATCAATGAGGGAACATTCAATGCTTTCAAAGGTTGATAATTCCAAAGAAACAAAATGTTCTGATTCTTTCATAATTTCAGTCCTACGTGGCAGAGGCCGGAGTGGTGTTGGCTGGGTGGTGGCTGCAGTGTTGACGGCATGAATGGGGACACCTGGCAGTGCTAGGCCCAGAGCCTGCATTCTTGGTGGTAGTATGCCCAGAGCCTGGACTCCTGGCGGCAGCAGTGCCCAGAGTGAGGGCTCTTGGTGGCAGTGGGCCAGGAGCCTGCACTCTTGCCAGTGGTAGACCCAGAGCGGGGACTCCTGGCTGCGGTAGGCCCAGAGCCTGGGCTCTTGCCGATGGCGGCAAGGCAGTGGCAATGGCAGCAGAGCCTGGGTCTCCTGGTGCATCAGCATTGTCATTGCTGTTCCCGGAGCAGGTCTCCTTGAGGCCCACCTTGCAGAGACCTTGCAGAAGTCATGAAGCTGTGCATGTAACCCCAATTTGATCAGAAGTTGAACTTTTATTCAAGTAATTTCTTTTTATTCTTCCTGTAATTCAAATGCGTAGGATTGTGGCGACAAAACACTTTTTACTATATCTTCAAGATATGTGACAATAAGTCATTTGCTCATTCATTAATTCAAGCCAAATCCTAAGACTTTACATCCACATTCAAAACTCCTCAGCCAGCCAGGGAAAGCAGATTCTCTCAAGTCCTACCAAAACAAGTTCTCCAAAAACATTGTACGTTTCATTGGCATCTCTTCTCATTGCACACAGACATGCTGAGGACAGGCTACTCTGAAATACAAGTGTTAACCTGGGAAATTAGTGCAGATGGGATTTCTTTTCCAGCTCCAGAAACTTGCAGGTTTGAAACGCATTAAAGAGTTATGCAGGTTGGTGATTAGTTGGTGGGTTTTAAGATTTCATCTCTCCAAACAGCAGCAGTAGCTTAAATCAGTACTTGAGAGATATGAGTGTGGCATTAAATTTTTAGCCCAACTAGGTAAGCTACTTAATATAACTACATATAACTACAGGTAAGAATTGAGTATTGGTTCTAAACTTGAAACCTACTTAGTTAAATTGAATACAATGTAGATGGAAGGGGAGGTTCAAGGTCTCTTGTGGTGTGGTAGTAGTGTCCCCACCTCTGAACCAGGAGGCCCAAGTTCAATTCTCATCTGCACCAGCGGTGTGTACCAACATCTCTGGTAGGGGAGGTTATACGTTGCAGCTGGAGCATGTATTTCCATGGACATCAGACTGCGATTCGGACACTGTGATGCATCGAGAGGGGAAAGTTATCTGGTCACTTTTCATCAAGGGGTTGTCACATCCCTTAGGCTAGGTAAAGAACCAGGGAGGTAGCAATGAGAAGCCTTGACCCCGGCAACAAATCTGAGCTCCGAATTTTCCGACATTCAGTAGAGACTGCAGTGACTGTGGCACATCCATAAGACTGCATATCACTTGGATAGCACAGTCAGAGAGTTGGACACACAGCACGTTAGGGATATGTAGGCATAACAGGAACGGGTGACTGGCCGACAGACCGACCAAAAAAAACCAGGCAGGTCATGCAGGAGTCACAATGAGGTAGGACTATTTGGCTTTCCATTTAGATATTGGTAAGGCCATTCGTTCCTCAGAAGAGTGCAGTCAGAACCAGGTTTGTGGCACCATGGGGATGCTTAGCTGTACAGGAGGGGAGGAAATAGAAAGGAAGAGTAATAGTGGAGGGGTTTTGTTAGTGAGGGAAACAGCCAGGCATTTCTGGGACTGTAGACATGACTCCAGGATAGTATGTTCCCTTCCAGCTTTTGGGTCAAGGATGTCATAGGTCAGCTGCAGGGCATTTTTCTGAAGGAGCATGAACAGCCAGATATGGTGGTCCACAGTGTTATCAATACTTAAGCTGGAAGGAAGATGTAGTTCTGTAGTCAAAGTTTAGGGAACTAGGTTGAAAATTAGCTAGCAGAACTTCAAAAGTAATTATCCAGTACCATGTGCAACTGAGCACAGAGATCGGAGGATAAGGCAGATAGAGATGTAGCTGGAAAGATGGTGCAGGGTGCAGGAGGTGAGGCTTTAAATTTCTGGGATCTTTGGACCTGCTCTGGGGAAGGTGGCATCTGTACAAGCAGACAGCTTTCACGTGAACAGAGCCAGGACTGAGTTCCTTACAGGAAATTTTGCTCATGCTGTGAGATGGCAACGGCTTTAAATTAATTTGGCAGTGGGGCAGGAACCAGGAGAGGATATTAGAGAGGAATATCAGGTTGCACAAAATATTGGGGGAACAGATTGCACCTTAATAGAGAAAACCAAGTTAATAGGCAAAGTTGTACTAATGAAAAAAGTAATGAAGTCTGAATCAGGGATATTGAAGAAAGCGAGAATGGAAACTGGGGAGACACTGGCCATAATCTTTCAGTCCTTCCGAGACTTAGGAGTGGTGTCAGAGGGCTGAAAAGTTGTAAACATCTTGCCCTTGTTTAAAAGGTTGGAGAGATAGCTCCTGAGATTACATACCAGTCAATTTATTTTTGGTGGTGGGGAAGTTTCTAGAAATAATTATTAGGGTTAGAATTAACAGTCACATGGAAAAATGTGGGTGGATTAGGAACAGTGAACTTGAATTTCTTATCTGAAAATCATGTTTAACTAACTTGGAGTTTTTTAAACAATGTAAGAAAGGCTTGATGAAGGTAATGTCAGGTAAATGGACTTCCAAAGGCAATTCAGTGCTACAAGAATACCTGACGGCAATGCTCTAGCTCATGAAAGGAGAGGGACAGTAACAATTTGGACTGAGTAGTTAAAAATTGGCAGAGTAGTAGAAAATATAAAGTAATCATTAATGAATATTTTTCAGGCAGGAAGGTTTTAGTGGAGTTCGCCAGGGGTCAGTATTAGGCTCTTTGCTTTTTTTGATGTATATTCATAACCTAGGTCTTGGCGTGCAGGGACAATTAAGAAGTTTAAGGATACTATGAAACTTGAAAACACTGTAAGCTGTGAAAAATACAGTGTAGAACTTAAAAGGGACATAGACATGCCAGTGGGCAGATAGGTGGGAGATGAAGTTCAATGAAAAGAAGTGTGAAGGGATTAATTTTGGTAGGAAGGACATAGATAGACAACATAATATAAAGGATACAATTCCAAAGAGGTGCAGGAGCAGACAGAAAGAGCAGTTCATGAAGTATATAGAGTCCTGGGCTTTATTATTAGGGGCATAGAGTACAAAGCAAGGAAGTTATGTTGAATTTGTGTAAATCATGAGTTAGCTGGAGTATTATGTAGCGTATTGGGCACCATACTTTGAGAAGAATGTGAACACTTTGAAGAAAGTGCAAACGCGGTTTACAAGAATGGCTATAGGAATGAGGATCTTCAGCTTTGAAGCGAACTGCAGAGGTTGGGACTTTTCTCTTTGGAAAGGAGACATCTCAGAAAACATTTGACAGAGATTCCCAAAATCATGAAGAAGCTGGACAAAGTAGACAGGTTGAAACTGTTCCCACTCATTAGAAGTATTGAGAATGAGAAGACTGATTTACAAAGTAAGCAAATGCAATGGAGGAGAAAATTTACATAGCAGGTAGTTTGAATCATGAATGCATTGCCTGGAAGTGTGTTGTAAGCAGTTTAAATTGCTATATTCAAGAGGACATTCAATGATTGTACAAATAGAAGCAACGAGCTAGAATACAGGAAAAAGACAGGAGATTGACACTATGTCATGGTGCTCATTTGGAGAACAATGTGGACATGACGAGCTGAATAGTCTCTTTCTGTATTGTAACAATTTTATGATTCTGAGAATCTCTCACTCAACACACCCAATTATTTGTCTTTTCCAACTTCTTCTTTATCACTTCCAGGGAGGGGAAAACCGTGCCCTTCTGTGTTCTGTCCTTTAATCAACACTCAATCCATGCTATCACATCCAAGCCTACGAGCCCTAATCATGTGTAACAACGTGTGTGGCACCAAATTGAAAGTCTTCTGAGAATACAAACATACTATATCTAATAGTTCCCCTATATCTACCCCATTAGTTACATGCTGAAAATATTCTAATAGATCTGTCAAATACAATTCCTTTTCATAACAGCTGTATTGACTGGGTGGCACAGTGGCTCAGTGATTAGCACTGCTGCCTCACAGCACCAGAGAACTGGATTCAATTCCATCCCTTGGGTGACTGTCTGTGTGGAGTTTGCACATTCTCCCTGAGTCTGCGTGGGTTTCTGCCAGGCGCTCTGGTTTCCTCCCATAGTCCAATGATGTGCAGGTTAGGTGGATTGGCCATGCTAAATTGCCCATAGTGTTCAGGGATGTGTAGATTAGGTGGGTTACTGGGAAAAGGTATGGGGGATGGGTTTGGGTGGGATGCTGTTCAGAGGGTCGGTGGGGACTTGTTGGGGCCTGTTTCCACACTGTAGGATTCTATTATAATTGTACTGTGATTTTACTGTAACCATCCCCTTCATAACAAGTGCTAGTACTTTCTATTATTGGTACCAGGCCATGTAATGACGTCTAGCCCCACAACCCTCCAAGGTAGTTATGCTTCTCCAAGTCTGGTTTCTTGTGCAATCCTGACTTTAATCCACTACTGGTGGCTATGCTTTACTTGCCTGGGTCCTAAATTGTGGAATTTCTGCCCTACACTTCTCTACCTCTCTGCTTTTCTCTTTTAAGACACTCCGCAAAGTGTACCGGTTTGGTCATTTAACCTATTATCTCTTCATGTAGCTCGCAGTCATACTTCATTTTGTAATGCTCTTGTAAGTGTTTTTGATGTTTCATCATGTTAAAGGTATTACACAAGTTGTTTGATTGATTAAAAGTATCACGCAAGCAGCAGACTGACAATTGTAAACAGCACTGATGTAAATAAACAGGTTGTACTAGCTGTCACTCAGCACCTAGGTCATTACAGTTCCCATGACCTCACAGCCAGCGATGCCATTGAAGATTAAATATTAAGGCTTTTAATAACATTCAGTAATTTAAAGCTATTTTAACAACTGCAGAATCAACAAAATGTGTCCTTTTTCAAATGTTCCTGTAGTGTTTACAAAGGCTATCAGGGTGGTGAAGCAGCAAGCGGAGTGCCATAATGCGTTGGGTACGCAGTGAGACAGTAAGCGAAGCAGCGAGAGAGACAGTGAGCTGAGCAGGACAGCAAGTGGCGCTGCAAGCACAACTCGAGATACCTATCTGTGACGGATGTGCCAATTTCCTATTCCAGACGCACATCAATGGTGACAATATCACTAACTTCCAGTACAAAGTGGTAGGAGATATTTTGTAATATTTTTGACTTATGATGTGGAACTACCCTGTGTTTTTATGTATGACTTTAAATATCATCACATTTTCCTGGGTGCTCTCGAGAATATTAATTATATGTTTTAAGCAATAGTCACTCTTGACATCTAGACAATGGGGCAACAAACTTTCAACAAATGCTAACAAAAACCATAAATGGCTTGTGCGCTCTTGACAGGTTATATATTAATCATGAGGTGAGGACAACTCTCTCAATCCATCCAAGACAGCGCCTCCAAACAATTTACTGCAACATACAGCAATGTCAAAGATCACATTTGATTTTGAAACATTCACTCAAAGGTAAGATGAATATCACAGAGCCAAATGGTATGTTGGTACCAAAGCTTTAACTGAGCTCATTTAACGTACTTAAAAAACACTCATTCATCCACAAATCAGAAAAGTCTCTCCCATTTACTGAAACAGAACACTGCAGATTTAATGAGGTTTAGATCTCCATACCTTACATTTGAAAACTTGTCATCACAAGACAGTACTGCTTTGGCTATGGTTTTATGTGGCACATCACGTTTCAACTGAAAATCATCTTCAAGTGTTTGCACAACATACTGCAGGAACAACAGTCGATCATTCTTGGTCACAGAATGCTTCCTGTGAGGATCCTTGAGGTGCACAAACGTATAGGTAACATAAAATTAGATTACCATAGGAAAACAGCACAGTTCATTGACAGTAAAATGGCATAGTACAAAGCTTTCCACTGCTGTTTCATTAATTATTAGGATGTTACCGTGTTTAATAATCCAGTTTTGGTCAGCTTCTTTCCAGTAATCAGATATATTAGGAGAGAGATGGAAAAGTAATTTCCATCTGGAAAATTACTGGAAAAGTAATCTAATGCTCTGGGGGACGTGACTTCCAATGGGAACTTCAACTCAATGAGTATACTTGGAATATAAAGCTAATCTCACAAATGGTAACCCTGAGAATTATCAATCAGCAAGTTGTAAGAACTCTAGTTCACATTAGGGAAGAAAGTCTGCTTCCTTACCAGGTCTTGCCCACATATGACTTCAGACCAGCATCAATGTGACTGATTTTTGACTGCCTTCTGAAACAGCCAAGTAATCCAGTAAGATCTGGGCTCATTAAGGATGGGCAATGAATGCTGGCCTTGTCGGTTACACCCTCATCCCACAAAACAAGTAAAAAACAGAAACAAATCACTCTTCACACTGGCAGCAATCTCTTCAATTCTCAGGGTACCAGCTCAACAATCAGCATAACAAATATATTACCTAAATTTGGGATAACTACAATCAGATGTATTTTCAGAAACATTCTAATGAACAAGTCAGGATTCCAATAAAGTGGACGTAATGAATTTGCGCAAAATTCTTGTGGCCCACTGCTCAAATTATAAATTCTGTTTTGGGGTTTGTGGTAGACATTTACTATACATACATGTTCAATGGTATTACTGCCCTCGAGGCTTCTGGGAATGAAGATGACTAATGACCAGACTGAGGGCTATTTTGTAATTCATAGGGATATGTCATACGTATATTAATACTGGACTATTTAAGTAACTGGATTTGGAGAAAAACACAATAATTCTCCAGAAACACAGCATGTCGAGGCCACAATTGTCGGATTTCCAGGTCAAACATGCTGAAAATATTCTGTTCAGAATTTCCATTTCTTGCATCAATTTTAAAGGTGTTCAAACCAAATTAATTCTTATAATTTAAAGCCCAGAGTCAGATTTACACAGCTTCTACTATGTTTATAAGGAGAAATAATGGCTCATTTGTGAGGAAATCCTAATGATTAATTAATCCAATATGGATTTTATCTTTTTACTTCAAAATTACACTTTCCATATGTTTACCTGTGGTCACTCACTCCTATCAGGAAGAAGTCAAAAATGACCCCTTTGTTGGATCAGCGTGAATGTTATGAATTATAATATAATGAACTACGCCCACTAGATACTTTCAAGGTTTGTTTCCACAAGATGAATATCTGTCCTTCTTAAAACACTATCAAACCAGGTTAACAGGTCATTTATGATTATTAATGGACCTTTCCATACCAGGTCATCTCATTTGGGGCTTCAGCGTTTCGACTACACATGCCACTATTTGGGCAGTTTGTGAACGTTAAGTTTGAGTTTGCGCTTGATGGTTCTATGTTGCCTCAGGATGTTATTATTCTTTACGTACACAGTAACTCCTGCTGCCACAAAGGAATTGTTGCATAAGCCCACTCAGTGCCACTAACTGGACTGGAACACATGACCATAATAAATAGGAATAGGAGAAGGCCATTTGCCCCATCGAGCCTACTCCACCACTTAATAGGATCATGGTTGATCCGACATTATTCATATCCACTTGCCCACCCTTTCCACACAAATCTTGATTCCCCTATTGATCAAGAACCACTCTAGTTACCACCGCAACATGGTATTATTGTATGCTCATTGCTCCTCTGCTCACCTCCTGAGGCTTTATCATCTCCTGCTCACTGCTCACATGCCCCCAAGCCCTCTGCTCCTGTGTAACAGCATTTAAGTCATTAAAGTATGTTATATGCTCAACATTTAGGAGGAATACTGCAATCAATCATACATTACTCCTCCGGACAGAAGTAATAAGTGTAAAAAAACTGAAGTATGCATAAAGAAACACAAATGAAAGAATTATACTTTCAACTATGGAAGTGTGTAACAAATAAGTAAATGATTTTGTATGACAATCCTAAAGGAATTGCTGAGCTCTCTTTTTTTCTACCTCAAAAAGAAGCTGACAGTGATTGTCTTTACAAAAGATAGATTTCTGTTACCTTGCTCTCCACATGATAAGCTAAGAGGTTCCAGTCCCACTGCACAGTAGAAATATTTGCGGGATGCAGCCTATTTAAATATAGTTAAATACATATTAGTTTATTTTACAAGTCAGTCCACATGTCAACAGATAAAAACAACAACTCACAAATAACATAACACAGCAATTAGCTCAGCAATAGCTTACAGAATTCAAAAATGGAATTTAACATATTTCTTCACACAAATATTGAAGAACGGACCAAACAGTGAAAACTGTTGAAAGAGACGGGCTTTTTGTCTAATGGTTTAATGGATGAATACATGGCTGGTGTATGCTGAAGTTAAGCCCTCATGCTTCTCTACATCCTTTTTTTTTAACAGCCTCATTATCTCTGTAATCTCCACTAGCGCCATAATCATGGAAGATAATCACACTCATTTAATTCTCCTCTCTGGGACATCCCTGCTTTTAATTGATCAACCATTTGCAGGCATATTTCACCTGCCTATATTGTAAACTCCAGAAATGCCTTCCTGAACCTCTGTGCCCTTCTTCTTCCCCACCTTTAATATGCTCCTTAAAACCTACCGCTTGCATCTTATGTGGCTTGGTGTCAAATTTTACTTGGTAATGTTCTTGTTACGTGCTGTGAGATTACTTGTTATGTTAAAGGTGCTTTATGAATGCAAGTTGTTGTTAAAGTTTATATTGTTGACCATGTCATACAGTCATACAGCATGGATGACATACGAAATTGCCCATTTGACTCAACTCATCCATGCCAACCAGATATTCTAAGCTGATCTAGTCCCATTTGCCAGCATTTAGCCCACATCCCCCTAAACCCTTCCTATTCATGTACCCATCCAGATGCCTTTTAAATATCGTATTTGTACCCACCTTCACTACCTCCTCCGGCAGCTCATGTGCCACCCTCTGTGTGAAAAAGTTGTCTCTCAGGTCCCTTTTAAATCTTTCCCCTCTCATCTTAAACTTATCCGCCTAGTTTTGGACTCCCCTATCCTGGGTAAAAGACCTTGGCAATTTACCCTGTCCAATCCCCTCATGATTTTATAAACCTCTATAGGGTCACCCCTCTGATGCTCCAGGGAAAATAGCCCCAGCCTATTCAGCTTCTCCCTATAGCTCAAACCCTTCAATCCTGGCAACATACTTATAAATCTTTTCTGAACTCTTTCATGTTTAATAACATCTTTCCTGTAGTAGGTAGACCAGAATTGAATGCAGTATTCTAAAACAGACCTCACCAATGTCCTGTACAGCTCCAGCACCAGGTCCAAACTCCTTTATTCAATGCACTGACCAATGAAGGCAGGCGTACCAAATGCCTTTCCACCACCCTGTCTACCTGTAACCCCACTTTCAAAGAACTGTGGACCTGCACTCCAGGTCTCTTTGTTCAGCAACATTCCCTCAGGTCCTACTATTAACTGTATAAGTCCTGCCCTGGTTTTCCTTCCCAAAATGCAACACCTCACATTTATCTGAATTAAACTCCATCCGTCGCTCCTCAGCCCAGCTGATCAAAGCCCCATTGTACTCTCAGATAGCCTTCTTCACTGTCCACTGCACCACCAATTTTGGTATCATCTGCAAACTTACTAATCATACCTGCTATATTCACATCCAAATCATTTATATAAATGGTGAAAACCAGTGGACCCAGCACCGATCCTTGTGGCACACCACTGGTCACAGGCCTCCAGTCTGAAAAGTGACACCACCAGTTCCCTCTGTCTTCTAACTTCCAGCTAATTTTGTATCCAGTTGGCTAGCTCCCCCTGGATTCCATGTGATGTAACTTTGCTAACCAGTCTACCAAGCAGAACCTTGTCCAAAGCCTTGCTAAAGTCCGTCCAGACAACGTCACCCGCACTGCCTTCTTTTTCACCTCTTCAAAAAACTTAATCAAGTGATCACGATTTCCCACGCACAAAATCATGGTGACTATCCCTAATCAGACCCTGCCTTTTCGACTGCACGTAAATCCTGTCCCTCAGAACCCCCTCCAACAACTTAGCCACCACCGACATCACATTAACCACTCTCCATTTGTCCAGCACATCGCCCGTGGCCATTGATGATACAAATATCTCAGCAAGGGACCCAGCAATCTCCTCCCTAGCTTCCCACACAGTTCTGGCACACACCCGATCAGGTTCTGGGGATTTATCTACCTTTATGCGTATTAAGAATGCGTATTAAGAGGTGCAATACCTCCTCTTCTGTAATATGGACAATTGTCAAGACAACACTATTTAGTTGCTCAAGTTCCCTAGCTTCCATGTCCTTTTCCACAGTAAATACTGACGTGAAATATTTGTTTACAATCTCTCCCATCTTCTGTGGTTCCACACATGGTCAATCTTGTTCCTTAAAACTGCTTAAGTAAAAACACAATGCTGGAGAAACTCAACAGATCTGGCGGCATTTATGGAATTAGAAATAAAGTTAATGTTTCAAGTATGTTATGGTTCAACGCAGAACTAATGCAAAAAGCTGTTGTTGAACCACACAGAAAAGATTCAACTTAGTTTGAATCTCTGGTCAGTGTTGAGTTAGTTGACTGCAGACACAGAGGCAGCAGTTGAGGTGCAATACTCACAGGATTGCTCTCACTGATTAGAAAATGAGAACAAGCTAAGAAGTATGCATTTATGGACGTTGAGTAAAACAGATTTGGGATCAACTGTGATGTGCCAGACAGAAAACCAGAAGAACAGGCAACCCAGCAGCTCAGTGGTTAGCACTATTGCCTCACAGCGCCAGGGACCTGGGGCTCGAATCCACCCTTGGGGCAACTGTCTGTGTGGAATTTGCATGTTCTCCCTGTGTCTGCGTGGGTTTTTGTCAGGTGCCAGTTTCCTCCCACAGTCCAAAGATGTGCAAGTTAGGTGGATTGGCCATAGTAAATTGCCCATAGTGTTCAGGGATGTATAAGTTAGGTGTGTTAGCCATGGGAAAGGCAGTGTTACAGGGAAAGGGTAGAAAGATGGGTTTGGGTGAAATGCTCTTCGGAGGGTCGGTGTGGACTTGTTGGGCTAAATGGCCTGCTTCCACACTGTAGGCGTTCTATGGAACTAACAAGAAACAGATATTGGGTGATAAACCAAAAGGTTCTCAATAACTCAGGAAGCAAAACATCAACTGGTGCGTTTAGGATAACAGGGGAAAAACTGGAAGACAGAAAATGTGATCTGTATATATTAAGTTAATATCAGAAAGCTATCAATGAATCATTCAAGAACATGGAACACTGGCAAATGGAGATCAGTCTAGAGAAGGATGGATATTGTATATGGAGAAGGCCATCAACATACGGGAATGCGCAACATTTGTACAGATGGCTTGTACAACAAACAGCCTATGGGCCATAATGTGGCCTGCAGAAGGGTGCTTGTCAAGCTGTTATTCTCAATACAGCTAAGGGCAAATTTTTGCAAGGGGGTTGCACCTCCAATCAAGTCTGCTTCATGACTCAGCCTATCAGCAGCAAAGATGGGAGAGCCTCTGACTGGAAGAGCACAGCAACATGAGTGGTTTCACTCAGCCCAAGGCCTAGAACTTTGGGTTTGAGTCAGGATGGGGATTGGGAAGGTTTCAGGGAGATACTAGCTGGGGAGGAAGGAAATGAGTATCTGGCCACTGGTGGGAGTGGCGGCGAGGGCGAATGAAACGTTCAGACTATGGGCTGTGTGAAGGTAATTCACATAAAATTCTACATGTTTTAATTGACAAGTAGTACAAAATCCCAACAATGGGAATGCTTACTGCTCATCCACACTAATTTGACATACAACAGCCTTAAAACTCAGAAGTATAATTTGACTTTTGAAACACTTTTTGACCGCTGAACTCAGAACACCGTAATAAAGAGGACCTTGTTAATTTGTTTAACACATTTCTGTTATGTGAGTGAAGATGAACTGAGGACATGTGAAGAGGTACTCCAGCAAAGCAGCAAGGTGATTTGTGTTTTAAAGTTCAGGATGTGGGGGGAGCTGAGCTGACAGATATTCATGTTACAATGCAGTTATTCCATCATAGTAGCAATCTCATGTGTAATAGTCTTAGCTAAAAGGTTTTCTTAATACATGAAATTACTTTCAAGGAATAAGTCTGGTAAAAATATGCCAACTCTAACTCATTCCTCACTTGCATGGACCAACACACTCAATTTGCAACCACTACTCAGTCTGACCAATTAAAAGGAACTCAGCCAACAAGAAACCTCCAGAGATAAAAGGTACTGCAGATGCTGGAGAATCCGAGATAACAAGCATGGGGCTGGATGAACACAGCAGGTCAAGCAGCATCATAGGAGCAGGAAAACTTGACGTTTCGG
>JAHRHZ010000289.1:8364513-8394834 GCA_024137785.1 Ginglymostoma cirratum | reverse complement strand
TTCTTTTTTGGTTATTATTGCGGGGACGGGGCGTGAGGGATGTGTTCTGGGAAATGCGGGAGACACGGTCGAGGGCGTTCTCGACCACTGTGGGGGGGAAGTTGCGGTCCTTGAAGAATGAGGACATTTGGGATGTACGGGAGTGGAATGTCTCATCCTGGGAGCAGATGCGGTGGAGGCGAAGGAATTGGAAATAGGAGATGGCATTTTTGCAGGAAGGTGGGTGGGAGGAGGTGTATTCCAGGTAGCTGTGGGAGTCAGTGGGCTTGAAATGGACATCGGTTTCTAGGTGGTTACCCGAGATGGAGACCTCCAGAAAACCTCCAGAAAACCCTGGTCAAAGTATTTCATAGCACTAACATCTATTATAGGCACACAACTCTGTGATCTTTCGATGGATTGGCGTGGCTATTATTAGATGTAGCAAAGTTGCTGTAAAAATGGTATCTATTCTGACAACTGAATCAGAATGAATAATACAACTTTAACTGGCTATTGACGTGCCTAAAGAGTGGAACTTTCTGAAAACAGTCAACAGTCAATATTAAACAGATCTGTTACACTATGCTATGTTTTGTGTCTCTTGCATTAATGTGTACATACTGTTGGATTTTCATCAGGGTCATGTAAGCAGACATAATGGTGCTGGAGGATTCATTGCCCAACAGTATCTTCTTGATTATATACGCCACAATTTTATGAGGTGGGTAGTGTTGAGGAGATACAAAATCCATCAGAAACTGAAGAGTCCCTTGAGGAAAGTTTTCATCAATGGTACTGTTTATCATACTGCACTGTCTTTGGGAGATCAGCTCTGGTTCCTTGGACTTATGTTGGTGAGTTGTTGATGAACGAGAGTGTTGGTTTACCTGCAGCAAAGAAAAAGATAATAATACAAGATGACAAAGACAAAAAGTGCTGGAAACACTCAGGAGATCAGGCAGCAGCTGTGGAGAGAAACAGAGATAACATTTCAGGTCTGTGACATTTAATCATAACTGAAGGAAGATAGAAATGTAAATGTATTTAAGGAAGTAGAAAAGGGGAGGTCAAAAAGGAAAGTTGTGACAGGGTAGAGGGCAGGAGAAATTGACTGACAAAAGATTTCATGATGCAAAAATCAAAGCAAGTGGTCATCGGAATAGTAAAGGGACAAAGATGATGTCCAGATGAGATGTGAATGACTATACGGCATTCAACTCAATGCAACATACAGGGTCAGAGAGAAACAAGCCAGTAAAAAGCACAAGAATGACAGATATTAAAATCTAAATTTGTTGAACACAATGTTGAGACAGAAGTTTGGGGAGTACTGAGTCAAAAGGCAAGGAGCTGTTCCTCCAAATTGTACTGAGCTTCACTGCAGCAGCCAATGGATAGAATGATCAGCATGAAACAAGGTGGAGAATCAAAATGACAAGTGACAAGAATGTAGGGTCATACTTGGGAATTGAACAAAAAGTGGTCACCCAGTCAGAGTTTGCTCTTCCCAGTGTATAAATGACCATGCTATGAACAGCAAATATTTTGTGCTAATTAGAAAGAAGTACAAGTAAATTGCTGCTTCAATTAGGAGGAGTGTTTGGGCTTTGATTGACGAAAAGAAAGGAGGTGAAAGTATAGGTGTTGCATTTCCTACTCGCGTACAGATAGATATCTGAATAGAAATATACTACAGGGAAGGAAGAAGTTGGGGGTGGTTGAATGGAGCTGTTGGTAGTGGAAGGTGCAGTCCTTTTGGAATACTGAAAAGGGAAAGGGTGGGGAAGGAGGTATGTTTGGGGGAGGCATCGTTGTGGAGTGGGTTCTGGGTGGGAGGATAAATGGATCACGTTATATTTACCCTAGTCTCTGGGAAGATTGAGAGCTGGAAGTGGTGCCAGACAGGATGTGGTTCAGAGCTCAAGGCAGATTTCTAAGTCAAGCACTTAATTGGATCCACACTTGTTCAGGAAATGGAGGGCAGGGTGGAACTTAATTCAGTTAACCATGGGCTCACCCATTGGCTGAAAAGCCAGCAAGAGCCAGTGTCATGTGTGTTGGGGATGGCCTGTCAAATCAGGCACGGAAGTAGCCAGTTTTGGGTCTTCCTCTGGGGAACAAATCTCAACCCACCCCATGGGACTCCACAAGCAAACTTGACAGGGGCTTGGTTTTCAGGTTTCCCGTGGGACGACTCCATTGCTCTCCACTGGTTGAATAGGGGTGAGGGTCTTACGTGAGTTTTAGTCGTTTGCTAAAACACCTCAAATAGAGTCCAGACAGATGACTATTTGCAAGCCTTGCTGCCACGATTTTAATCAGATGCAAAGGGATGGCAATATCTCCACCCAGCAACTTACCATCCAATTAAATACCACCAAACTCACTGCCGGGGGAGTCATTAAATTTAACCTTAGCTGCTTTGAAGTTCAGTATAAACAGCCTGCCAATTTTCCAATGCCTCTGTTGTGCTGTCAATCGAAATAAATTGTTATGTGTATGTTTTATCAGTTTGACTGTATGATTCCATCTATGTCATTTGAGTGCGTTCAATCCCCCCATTTATGTATTCAGAGCAATGATGCACCTTACATGAATGATCACAGTCAATAACGCAGATGCAAGATATTGAAACTTCATCTGTTACAATTTTCTACTGCATTCTACTGTTTGCTCAGCTATTCAGTTGAGCTGTTCAGATTTTGTTTATCATTACAAATATTTCTTCAGTTAAGCTATGATGTTCCTTCTATTCCAGTTGTACATTTATGGGAGTCCAAGAAGGGGAAAGTATGTTTTTCTGCCTGAGTAATTCGGAAGCTAATGTTAATGAATTAAACTTTCCAAATTATTTCAATATACAAAGCAAACTTACATGATCAGAGGATGCAGTTCAGACCTTTGTTGTATATTACTGTTAAACAGCCTATCCTCTATGAATTTCACTTCCCAACAAAAACAGACAAAAGAACCAGTTTTTTTTGAAAAACAGCAAGGTGTGACAGGGAATGTACTGCCTGAAGGGGTGGTGCAAGCAGATTCAATAGTAACTTTAAAAGGGATTGGAGAAAACTTGAAATTGAGACGTTTTCAGGGCAATTGGGAAAAAACGTGAGGGTAGGACAACACAAGTCCGATGAGGTGAATAGCCTGCTACTGTGCTCTGCGATACCATTAACTGTAGAGCTATTGTTGTCACAAGACTTAATGTAAAGTTATGGGAGAAGAGCATTTACTCCAAAGTTTCATTAAGAGGTAGAATTAATCAGCAGCACTTACATCTGAGCAGCTTGTGTGATGAAACTGCAGGTTCACTACAAAAGGAGCACAAGAGGCTAACTTAAATCTGTACTGCAGTCTGAAGCATCAGTTTTGTATTCTGCATTGATGAATTCCCACCTCTTTGGGATTAAATATTTCAAGATCTTACCTTGTGCCATTTTTCATTTCTAGGTCGCTTAACAAACACATGTTGAACTGGTGCTCCAATGAGGTATTGAAAACTTTGCAATGTCTCTTTATCCACTGAACGATTAGGGCTTGCTTCCTTTGCTTCACGTGATGTAAGCGCATGGTCCTCAGTTTCCTCTGATGGCAAATCCCAATCTTCAGACTGATCTAATACCGGTAGAGGAACATGTGCTTTGTTTTTAATTAGAGAACAATTTAATTCACTATCATCTCTCTTATTGTGACCCTGCAGCTGCCTCCAAGGTTCCAGCAATGGCATGTTTACACTGGGAGGAGAGTGATCACAACCATGTTCCAGTTCAAACTTCTTAGTATTCTGAGGTATTAATGATGGTATATCTTCAATTTCTGGACTTAAACCAGCTTTATTTATATAATTAACTGTTTCCTCAAAGGTGCTTTTATAAGGATCTCCAAAAGGATCCCCAGCACTATCTGGTGAGGAAAATGGAATGAGTGTATTTGGTGAAAATGTTTCCAGAGATTCCAAATCACTATTTATACTGGTGTTACTAGTAGACTCTGCATTGCTGACAGGATCGTGAGCTTTTTGATTTGATGTAGTGGGCAAGTCCACGTTTTCTGCAGTGACATGAGAATCTTGACTGTCATCAAGACCGATGAAGTCCAGTTCAAGTAATGGGTCTTCTTTGATACGTTTAGTGGAAACATTTGCAAGCAAATTGACCTCGGTTGTGACTTCAACTGTCAAAACAGGTGGAGCTTCAAGGTCAGGTTCATCTTTGCCTATTGTCCAACCAGATTGTAAGCCAGGAAACGGACATCCCCCATTAAACTTTGGTAGATCTTCATCACTACTCAGGTTATTGGAAACATGAACAGATGGGCTTGTTTCTGCCTGGGAACAGTTAGTTGAACCGACCTGCATACTTTCCAAGCGTTCTTCAGCACTATTCACTTGATTGTGCATTTCATTGTCATCTCCTGTCAAATCAATACTGTCCTGAAAAATAAAGTGAAATGTCAAAGAATTTTACTTTATGTTGAAGAAGCCTTTTTGCAAGATAAAAAAGTGCTGGAAATACGCAACAGATCAGGCTGCTTCTGTAGAATGAGAAACAGAGTTAACTTTCATCACTTCCAGGTCATCGATAACCTGAAAGGTTAACTCTGTTTTTCCCTCTCTCTGCAGAATCTGATGAGTATTTTCTGATTTTATTTCCAATTTCCAGCAGAGATTGATTACAACATAAAAGTAGGCCCATCATATCCACAAAAGCTCTGTGTCTCCCTCATTCCCAGCATTTTCCCACAGCCCTATAATAATTTTCCCTTTGAACAACTGCGGTATCTAGCTATTGTGTTACCTCTTTTTCAGAGCTGTGTTCAATCTATACCTGCATGCAAACTGGATGATCTTTATGTTGCAAAAATGAGCAAGAATTCCTTGAATCCATTACGTGGTGTTATTAGTCAGTACCAATTAGATGAAAACACAATCATTTGCTCCACTGCCAGGTTTCCTGGATTGTGAGGACATAAACCGTTTTCCCTGCAGCTGTTTTGAATTCAGGCTACAGAATCTGGGAACTAATTCCATGAATTAGCATCATGGATTGCAATTTAACAGACTGATATTATAAATGAGGAAGATCAGAAAGAAGCAAAGAGAGGAAATGAAAAGATTTCCTGTAAGTTTTTGCTGCTGATGGGTGATCCAGTATATCACCAAACCGACTGGAGAAATAGTAAATTCAAATTCAACTTAGTCCACCAGGCTGGAGTGGGGCAAGTGGGGGCTTATTTAAAAGGTCAAAAGATCCATCCCTGTGAGAAACAAGTCCACAATGATAAATCTGAAGGCGATGATTGATAGCAAAGCATAGAGTAAACACCACCCAGCTCAAATTATACCAGAAAATATTTTTTGGAAACCTGAAAGAAAACAGTTATCTAGGGTTGTGAGACCAAACCACGATATGCTAACAGCATACAAGGGAAACTGAGATTCGACAGCAAGGAACAACCCAAATCAGAGGGGCACAGAAAAGAAAAGATGTTGACTGAATGTTCTACGTCACTTTAACATCCTGCTAAACTGAGACTGAGCATGTGAGGAGTGCAGATCATTTCAGCAAACTATAAGTTAATTAAGGCTGCCCTAATATACCTAATGAAGACAATATATACCTAATGAGAAGTGCTCTCCTATCAGATGTAAAGGTCTCGTGCAAAACTACATAATGTTTCAATGAAATGTTTGGATGCTTTGAAGATTTTGAGCATTATATCATCGTTGATCTATCAATGAAAGCAGTGATTCATCCTCTACTTAAAAAGTACCAACAGAACTAAAATAAAAGCTCGCAAGAGAGTTCCAAGAGATGAAAGAAAAAGTGATTGCCAGATCACAGACCTTACAGATTGAGTAAACTTTATCCTGGTGAAAGAGAAACTCTTCAGAATGGAATGCCCTGGATGGAAAGAAGCTACATCCTAGAAGAATCATGGCTATCTCTGGGATGGAAGCCACAAATACAGCAAGAGATAAGAGAACGTTGAGGCGTTTCCTGGGCTTGATCCAATAAATGAGCTTCTTCATACCACATATGGCAGAATCGGCAGGCACTGACAAAAGAAGCCACAGGGTACCAGTGGTCAGAATCAGCTGACTGGAGTTTCAACAAACTCAAAATATTAATATGTAAGGGCAGAAATCTGTCATACTACAATGTAAAGAAACCTATCTCTTTGCAAGTAGTTGCTCCTACAAAAGGAAGGAAGCAGTCCTGCTGCAACAAGAAAGTCAACGGCATTCGCATCCAAACTATGACTATCTGCTGAGAACAGATACGCCAATATAGAAAGAGAGCTTTTGGCAGTCAAGTGGACGGTGGAGGTAAGACATTCCATATATATACCTATGCGACAAAGTTCACCATGGGGAGTGATCATTGCCCACTGGAGCAGATGTACAAGAAGAATCTGGCTAAAGCACCAGCAAGACTACTGGGGTTATTCATGAGTCCTCAGAGTTACAACTTCACCTTGAAATGCAAGCCAGGATGAGCAATTATACAAAATAAAACAAAGAACTGTAAGCCCCACCCCCATCTCCTATCTACTAACATCATCCCGCCCCCTTGACCTGTCCGTCCTCCCTGGACTGACCTATCTCCTCCCTACCCCCCCTACCTACACTCACCTTTACTGGCTCCATCCCCGCCTCTTCGACTTGTCTGCCTCCTCTCCACCTATCCTCTCCTCTATCCATCCTCTATCCGCCTCCCCCTCTCTCCCTATTTATTTCAGAACCCTCTTCCCCTCCCCCATTTCTGATGAAGGGTTTAGGCCCGAAACGTCAAGTTTTCCTGCTCCTATGATGCTGCTTGACCTGCTGTGTTCATCAGCCCCATGCTTGTCATCAAAGAACTGTAGACATTGGAGATCTGAAACACATAAAAATGGAAATTGCTGAAAAAACTCAGCAGGACTGGCAGTGTCGGTAGAGAAAACAGAATTAACGTTTCAAGTCCAGTGACCCTTCTTCAGAACTCAATTAGAGTCACCTCAGAGGAATTATGTTGTTAGATACCCTATCTCATTTGTCACGAGAAGTCCCTAAAGAGGAGGTCAGCATTTGAACAAGAACTCCCTTCTTCTGGCTTTGTGTGTTTACTTCATTGTGGAATTCACTAGTTCAGGAAGGTAGCTCACCACCACGTTCTCAAGGGCAACTACAGATAGGCGATAAAAGTTGGCCCAGCCAGTAACACCCACATCCCGCAAACGAATAAAAAAACGGCTAAATCCCTACCTGAGGTATTAAAGACAAACTGTAAATGTACAGATTGCAATCATGAAAAACCCAGCAAAAGTTGTTGTTGAAGCTGAGGCAAGATAAGTGAGACTAAAGCTAGTTAGCAAGTGAGAAGTAATAGAATCCATAACCAACCTACAGATGAGCTGGAAAAACAGAACAGATTATGAACAACATCAGAAACATCACTATGTGGCGGGCTGGCAACCGAAAGCATGACTCCTGCAACACCAGCAGCAGAATGCCAACTCACCACAAACAACAAACGCCCAGTCTACAAGATGGAGGAATGATGCCACCTAAATGATACAGTGAATGATACTTCTAGATAGGGTCACTACAGTGATTGTAACTAGATCTGCCAGGTGGACCTCATAGAAAATGAGTTCCCTGATTAGGGCTGTTACTCTGGTCCAATCAGGGACGCCTGGCCAACAGATATAAACAGCAGCATCAGAGGTTCTGCTCACTGAGAGCTGGCTCTGAGAGAGCTGTATCAGTGTCAAGGACTCTCCATGCATAAGTAAAAGGATACCAGCCTCTGTGGAGTTATTTAGGTGGCAAATGAGAGAAAAGCCTGCTCTTGAAGAAATTCACTCGCACCAGACAGTTTTGAGTTGGGGTAAGCATTTCTGGTATCATGCCGTTATTTGGGGAGCTTGACTCATTTGATCTGTGTGTCAAAGACATGGCCCAGTATGTGGAAAGAATGTGTTTTTTTTTCCGGACAAACGATATTGGGGCAGATGAAAACCAATAGTAATTCTCCTGACAGCTTGTGGATCTGCAGCTTTTTTCAGTTATTAGGAGTTTACTTTTCCCTGAGGCAACAGATACTAAAACCTTTCAACAGTTGAAGGATTTAGTTAAGGTATATTACAACCACAAGCTTCCTCTGCTATTTACTCGGCAATTCGAGAACCACAGGAATCCGCATCTGGATTTTTGACTAGGTTATGATGATTGGCATACGCTTATGACTTTGGTTTAACCCTTAATGAGATGCTGAGAGACTGTGTGGTATGTAGGATTACTGATGGAACCATGCAAAAGCATCTACAAGCTGAAGCCCATCTGGACTTCAAACAGGCACTACAACTGGCTTTATTGTTGGAAACTGCCACAAATGGAGCATATGAGTGGCAGGGTATTCAATGAATATTGACACCCTCGCCAGTCCGACTGAGCTTGGGAAACACCAATTCAGTGAAGGCAATTGCGTAGCCCCACTTAGGACATATCCTGAACAGAGGAACTCTAGATTAGCCCACAGAAAAAATCCAAAACAAGGCCAAGCCTTGGCCAAACGGTTAAAATTATTTTCTGAATTAGGCTGGCAAGCTGTTGTAGTTGCTGCCAGTGTGCAGTCTCAAGCCAGCAACCAAGGCCCCCCTGACCTAAATGGAGTAAGAGAACTCATAGGCCGGTATCCACTCTGGAAAGTCCACCTACATCTAGTTTGGAACAGTTAAATTGCTTAATAACATCCAAATCAGAACCAATCAAAATACACGTCTGGTTAAACGGTCACCCGGTCCTGAACTTAAAGAACAAAAACAAAATTGCTGGAAAAGCTCAGCAGGTCTGGCAGCATCTGTGAAGGACAAAACAGAGTTAACGTTTTTGAGGAAGGGTCACTGGACCTGAAACATTAACTCTGTTTTCTCCTTCACAGATGCTGCCAGGCCTGCTGAGCTTTTCCAGCAACTTTGTTTTTGTTCCTGATTTACAGCATCCACAGTTCTTTTGGTTTTTATTTAGTCTGAACTTAAAAGAAAGCTAACTTTGATGGTATGAAACATGCATTGGCTAGGATAAGCTGGCCAGGGATACTTAAGGGGTTGACGGTGGATAGGCAATGGAAGACATTTAAAGAACACATGGAAGAACTTCAACAATTGTACATCCCTGTCTGGCATAAGAGTAAAACAGGGAAAGTGCCTCAACCATGGCTAACAAGGAAAATCAGGAACAGTGTTAAAGCCAAACAGGAGGCTATAAATTGGCCAGAAAAAACTGCAAACCCAAGGACTGCGAGAAATATAAATTCAGCAGAGGACGACAAAGGATTTAATTCAGAAAGGGAAAATAGAATATGAAAGTAAGCTTGTGGGAAACACAAAAACTGACTGCAAAAGCTTCTATAGATACGGGAAGAGAGAAAGACTGGTGAAGACAAATGTAGGTCCCTTGCAGTTAGAATTAGGTGAATTCATATTGGACAACAAAAAATGGCTGACCAGCTGAACAAATACTTTGGCTGTCTTCACTAAGGAGGACACAAATAATCTTCAGGAAATGCTGGGGGGATAGAGGATCAGGCATCAAGGAAGAACTGAAGGAAATCGTTATTAGTAAGGAAATGGTATTGGGGAAATTGATGGTATTAAAACCCAATAGTTCTGCAGGGCCTGATGCTATGCATCCCAGAGTACTTAAGGAAGTGGCCCTAGAAATAGCAGATGCACTGATGATCATTCTGGAGACTCTGGAAGAGTTCCAATTGACCGGACTCCACTCTCTAAAAAAGGAGGAAGAGAGAAAATGGAGAATTATATGCCGGTTAGCCTGACATCGATGGTGGGAAAAATGCTGGCGTCAATCATTAAGGTTGTTATAACTGAGCATTTGGAAAGCGGTGACAGAATTGGTCATAGTCAGCATGGATTCACCAACGGGAAATCATGCTTGACAAGTCTTCTGGAATTTTTTGAGGAAGTGACCAGTAGTGTAGACAATGGTGAATCAGTACATGTTGTGTATCTGGACTTTCAAAAGGCTTTTGACAAGGTTCTACTCTAGAGATTAGTAAGGACAATTAAAACTCAGAAGTAATGCATTGACAGGAAGCAGACAGTTCGAATAAACGGGTCTTTTCAGAGTGGCAGGCAGTGATGAGTGGGGTGCCGCAGGATTCAGTGTTGGCACCTCAACTGTTCACAATATGTATTAACAATTTGGACAAAGGAATTGAATGCCATATCTCCAAATCTGCAGACGACAGTAAGCATGGTGGCAGTGTGTACTGGGAGGGGGACGCTAAGAGGCTGCAGGGTGACTTGGACAGACTGGCTAAGTGGGCAAATACTTGGCAAATGCAATATAGTGTGGATAAATATGAGGTTATCCACTTTGCTCACAAAAACAGGAAGGCATATTACTATCTGAATAGTGGCAGTTTAGGAAAAGTTGAGGTGCAATGAGATCTGGGTGTCATGGTGGAACAATCGCTGAAGGTTGGCGTGCAGGTGCAGCAGGCAGTGAGGAAAGCTAATGGCCTTCATAGCTAGAGGATTTGAGTATCGGAGTAAAGATGTCTTACTGCAATTATTAAGGGCCTTGGTGATGTCACATCTTGAGTATTGTGTACAGTTTTGGTCTCCTAGTCTGAGGAAGGGCATTCTTGCAATTGAGGGAGTCCAGCGAGGGTTCACCAGACTGATTCCAGGGATGGCAGGACTGACATGAGGAAAGATTAGATCGACTGGGCTTGTATTCACTAGAATTTAGAAGAATGACATGGGATCTCACAGAAACATATAAAATCCTCATGAGACTGGACGGGCTAGATGTGAGAAGAAGTTACTAATATTGGGGAAGTCTAGAACAAGAGGTCACAGTCCAAGAATAAGGGGTAAGCCATTCAGGACTGAGATGAGGAAGAATTTCTTCATTTAGAGAGTTGTGAACCTGTGGAATTGTCTCCCACTGTTGGGACCAGGTCATTAGATATATTCAAGAGGGAGCTGGATGTGGCCCTTGAGGCTAAAGGCATTAAGGGGTATGGGGAGAGAGCGGGAATGGGATGCTGAGATTGCACGATCAACTCTGGTCTACTCCTGTACCTATTTTCTATCTTTCTTTATTTCTAATAGCCGTGGTCGATATGAGGTCGGGTCTAGTGACATATAAAGTTTGGAAAAGTGTAACAGTCCTGAACAAGCATGCGGGCCAAATGAAAGCTGCAAATTCGCACATGGTGCAGGAGCCTGAATCTTTAGCAGCCTTTCTGACCGTGCTAGAACCCGTGGGTTCTTCCTCTCCGTCAAGCATGGAAGATACCTCGCAATCTGAGATGGACATGGCGGATGTCACCATCTCGATGCCTTTGCTGCCTGAAGAAGAGAATGAATTTTTCCTGAGATCTTCTGGGTGCAAGAGGCTAGCTACTGTGTGTTACACACTGCCTGAATCAGAAGCAGAGTTGGAGGCACCTGACCAGGTGCTAAAAAGCCCTAGGAGTAGCTACAAAGGAAAAAGGTGCAGTCTACGCTCTCGGGACTCAGAGAGGGAGGAATGTGATGATTGTAATGAGGTCAGCAGGTGGACCTTAATGAGTTCCCTGATTCAGGCTGTTAATCAGGTCCAATCAAGGAGCCCTGTCTGACATATTAAAAACAAGCGTGGCAGAGGCTCTGAGAGCTGAGTCAGTGTTGAGGACTTTATGTCTGCAACTAAGGGGTGACTTGGTACTGCCCTCTGTGGAGTTGTTGCAGTTAAATGCTATAAAATATGCAGAAAAGGGATTCAGTTCATTTCCATAGAAGAAATCTTTATTTATTTTCTACACTAATGACTGGAACTGTTGCGACAATGGAGGAATTGTAATTTAAAGAAAGTGGGAATATTATATATGTCTTCAGAGCTAAAAAGTGATGAGCCAGTAAGATGTGTAAGACACGAGCCTAAGCTGTTTTCTGCTCAGGAACCATGGTGGTTGTATTAAAGAGCTCCAAGATTTCCCAATGTTATTATTTCAACCCACAGAAATACATCTTCATGGCGTCATACAGGGGACAACTGCCAGGATCAAAGATGGTGGCGAAGCCCGATGTCGTTGCAACGGTCGTGCGCACTCAGCGACTTCCTGTTTATAATCAAAGCACTGTGCGCTGTAAATGCTGCCCGCACTCACCCACTGAGAGAACAGGATCCGTTTGATCCGCTGATAGCGAGCACAGGACGAGCAGGAGTGCTGGCAGCGAAGGCTCGGTGGTGCTGCCATCTCTCCAATAAACTCAACGTCCGAGTCTGACTCATCTTCCGAGGTGATCTCGATCACGTCAGCCATGGCTCCGCTTCCCTGACGTTAAAGGAGATCCCTAGCGGGGCTCGGTTAAGGCTCCGGTTGCCCGGTTCGTCCGCGACCATCCGAAGGGAAGGGAATCGGCAGTGCTGCCGCAAGTTATCCAGATACCGACCGCCATCTTTGGCACGGGCACAAGCGCGGGGTGATGGCCGCTCTGTGCTGCCCCCTGCTGCAGCAGGCGTTATGGTGCACCTTAGTGAAGAAGGCTCCTCGTCCCTCCTGCTCACGATTAATTCCAGACCACAGTCAAAGAGTTAGCTATGTTTGACTTTATTGTTCATCTTGACCCAGTGGTAGATCTCCCTTCACTGAGTTCGCGTGTTTCAGCACCACTCTAGAGAATTCAGTACACAATCTAGGCTAAAACAGAAACAGAAACTGTTTTTAAAAACTCCGCAGGTCTGGCAGCATTTGTGGAGGGAAAGCAAAGTTAACGTTGCGGGTCCAGTGATGCTTCTTCAAAATGGAAGAAACACCAACTCTACTTTCTCTCCACAAATGTTGCCAGACCTGTTGAGTTTACCAGCAATTTCTGTTTTTTTTTGTGATAACAAGCATGGGGCTGGATGAACACAGCAGGTCAAGCAGCATCATAGGAGCAGGAAAACTTGACGTTTCGGGCCTAAACCCCTCCCTACCCCCCTACCTACACTCACCTTTACTGGCTCCATCCCCGCCTCTTCGACTTGTTTGCCTCCTCTCCACCTAACCTCTCCTCTATCCATCTTCAATCCGCCTCCCCCTCTCTCCCTATTTATTTCAGAACCCTCTTCCCCTCCCCCATTTCTGATGAAGGGTTTAGGCCCGAAATGTCCAATTTTCCTGCTCCTATGATGCTGCTTGACCTGCTGTGTTCATCCAGCCCCATGCTTGTTATCTCGGATTCTCCAGCATCTGCAGTACCTTTTATCTCTGATAAATCGACACTGATCCCACTTTCCAGCACATGGTCCATGGCTTTGAATGTTTTGGCAGTTCAAGTCCTCAACCAAGTACTCTTTCAAGATTTCCAGCATCCGCAGTCAGAGTTAGAGATGTACAGCACGGAAACAGACACTTTGGCCCAACACATCCATGCTGACCAGCTATCCTCTAGTCCCATTTGTCAGCATTTGACCCATATGCCTCTAAACCCTTCCTTTTCATATCCAGATGCCTTTTAAAAGTTGTAATTGTATCAGCCTCCACCACCACCTCTGGCAGTTCATTCCATTCATGCATCATCCCCTACTTGAAAAGGTTGCCCCTCATGTCCCTTTTAAGTCTTTCCCCCTCACCTTAAACCTATGCCCTCTAGTTTTTGACTCCCCCACCCTGGGGGAAAGACCTTGACTATTCACCTTACCCATGCCCCTCATGACTTTATAAACTTCTATAAGGTCACCCCTCAGCCTTCAGTACCGCAGACAAAATAGCCCCAGTCTATTCGGCCTCTGCCAGTAGCTCAAACCTTCCAACCCTGGCAACATCCTTGTCAATATTTTCGGAGCCCTTTCAAGTTTAGCAACATATTTCCTACAGCAGGGTGACCAGAATTGAGCGCAGTATTCCAAAAGTGGCTGAACCAATGTCCTGTACAGCTACTACGTGACGTCTTGACTCTCGACTCCTATACTCAATATGCTGACCAATAAAGGCAAGTGTACCAAACGCCTCCAATACCCTGTGTTCTTTCTTTGTTTGTTTTTTTTTTTCTCTCTTGGCTAAAATAGAAGTGGCAATATTAAAAATATTGGCCCAGATTTTGCATCAAAATTGGGTCCTTGGTGTTGACTTTCACGAAAGCTAGATCTAGCATCTGTGATGTGAGTTTCCCCTTTCCTGACTGAGTCTGGTGCCAAGTAAAGGGGATCTGGTTTACAAACTTTTAGGTAGTGAAATCAATTGTGAATGGGTTAAGTTAGACTTTAACTAAATGTAAACAGTGTTTCATTGCGGAGAATATTGGCTTGTAGAAAATTTAAGTTAACCTTCTCTAGTCTGGTGAAGGTGCTTAGTTGCAATTATGGATCTGGCACACCATTAAGAATCCATCTACATTTCATTGAACCATGTATTTACAGTGTAACAAATATCATTTGAGTGGAAATTCTTGTCAATTCAATTGATTTTCCGTTGATAGTCACAGTGTACCTCTGGAGGAGCGAGGAATCACTAAGAACAACCTCTGGATTTTCACGTAAATCTGTCTGTGTGCACACTTCTGGAGTTTTTGTCGAATGATGCTGACAACTGCTAACAGTTTACCATTATTACCATCACAAAAATTGCCCCTTGTCTTTCAGATGATATGTCAAATTGAGGAAATAACAACAATTCTGGGAATACCTAGTCAGACAGCAATTGTGGAAAGTGCTAGTAATGTTTTAGATCATTAGACGAATGATCATTCATTGAGCTGAAACAATAACTCTGTGTCCACAAATGCTGCAAGCATTTAATACTTTCAGCATTTTCTGTTTTTAATTTGGATTTCCAGTGCCTGCAATATTTTGCTTTTCTTTTGTCCTAAGACCCCATCTGCATTCACAGTTGGATATGAGACATTCCAAGGCATTATTCAAAGATTCACAGTTTACAATTACTAGCTTCGCTGGTAATGATTGATCATAATCTGCACTAAATTCCAAATCTGCATTTCTGGGTGAGATATTAAACAAAGGCATTCTACAGCATTGGCTCACGGATCTTTACAGCCCAAAAGATTCAGCCATTCAGCCGACTGTGTCCATGCTTATCGACACAGATCTTACTATTGCCATTTTCGCTCTCTTGCCCCATTGCCTTGGAGGCTATGGCAACACAAGTGAATATTTTCAATATTATAAGAGTTTCTGGCTCAACCCATCCTTTCAGATTGTAAGTTCCAGACTTCCATCACTTGGGCAAAATAAAATTGTCAACTCTCCTCCTAGCCTTTTACTGCTTATTTTAGGTCTATGCCCCCTAGTAATCGACTCCTCTATAAATAGAAAAGAGTCCTGTATGTGTTTTTCATAAATTTTATACCCCTCTATCAGGACCCCTCTCAACTTTCATTACACCTCTGGAACAGATGGGACTTGAACCCAGGCCTCCTGACTCAGTAATAGGGAAAAGACCACTACGCCACAAGAACCCTCCTTCCTATTATCTGCTGAACAAAACTGCACACAATTCTCCAGTTGTAGCATTCTCAGCATTTTATAAAGTTCCAGGGTAATGCCCTTGTACTTGTACTCTTTGCCTTGGCTAATAAAGGTAAGAATCCCAAATGCCTTCCTAACCAGTTTGTTTATCTACCCTGCTATCTTCAGTGTTCTGTTGAGATGCACACCAACATCCCTCTGATCTTCATTATTTTCCGGTGTCTTACCATTCATAGTCTAATTCGTTGTCTTAGCAGTCCTCATGCGCAATACATCACACTTCTCTGGGTCGAATTCCATTTGCTCTGGTCTGCCCACCTAACCAATCTGTTGACATCCTTCTGCAGTTTACAGCTATCCTCTTCACTTTTTACCACCCTATCAGTTTTTGTGTCATCTCTGAACTTCTTGATCATACTTCCTACATTTAAGTCTAAATCATTAATGTACACCACAAACATCAAGGGCCCAGGAATGCAAAAGTCCGACTGGAAGCAGACTTCCAGTCGCAGAAACATCCATCCAGCATCAGCCTCTGCTCTCTGCTAGTTTTGGATCCTATGTGTCACTTTGCCTTGGGGTTCCCATGGGCTGTTACTGTCTTGACCAGTCAACCATGAGTGACCTTATCAACAGTTCTTTTAAAGTCTATTTAGACTACGTATAATGCACTACCCGCATCAACACTCTTCGTTACCTTCCCAAAAATCTGATTAAATTTGTGAAACATGGCTTTTCCTTAAAAGAAACATGCTGATTATCCCTGATTAATTCATGTCTCCAAGTGCAGATACATTCTGTTCGTCAGAATTCTTTCTAATAACTTCCCCATTCGAGGTTAAAGTGAATGGCCTGTAAATTCATGATCATTTTTTAAAGTAATGGAACAAGGCTAGCAGTCCTCTAGTCCTGTGGTACCTCATCTGTGCCAGAGAAGATTTGAAAATTACTGACAAGTCCTTTGATAGGTCCTCTCTTGCTACCCTTAACAGGTGAGGAAATACTTCATGCAGACATCTGAATCTATACACTGGTAAGGCTTCTAAAGCCACTAGTGCCTCCTGTCTCTTTTTTAATTTCTTCTAATATTTTCCAGTCTCCACCTTCATGTCTATATCTGTGTTGCCCTTTTCCATTGTGAAGGCCCACACAAAGTTCTCATTAAGAACTGTGCCTGCATCCTCTGCAGCCACACACTGATTACCCCTATGGTTCCTAATGGGCCCGACTCTTTTATTAATTATTCTCTTGCTGTTTTCACATTTAAAACAAAATTTGGATTTTCATTTATTCTATCCATCAAACCACTCTTAGCCTTCTGATTTTCCTTTTTAAGCTGCCCCCTACACTTTTTATACTTCTGTAGGGGCTCTGCCATTTTGAGCCCCCGAATCTGCCATAATGTTCTCTTTTCTTCTTAAACAAAGTCTTTAAGAGCCAGTCATCCTGGGTTCTCTGTTCTTAGCCCCAGCCTTTGTCTTTATGGGAGCATATTTGCCCTATATCCTTGCTATTTCCTCCTCAGACGCCTCCCACTGCTTTGACACATTTTTATCCGAAAGTAGTTTATCCCAGTCCAAGTGACACCTTGTTGTAATAAAATTAGCCTTTCTCCAGTTTAGAACTTTAATTTCTGGCCATTCTTTCAGAACTATCATAAATCTAATTGAATTATGGTCACTATCTTCAAATCACTCCCCTACTGATATGCCTTTGACCACATTTGGGTTCATTTCAAATATTAAGTCGAGCGTTGCACCCCTGACCTATTTCTTTTGGATCTTGTGGAGTAAAAAGGTTCTCCTGGCTGCAGTTTAAAACTTTGCTCCTTACCTTGCCCACTGAAACCATCCTACTTAACATTCAATTCATTAAATGTCCCTACTATTAAAGCATATCATTACACTTCTCTGAAATTTGAATTCACATTAGATCCATTATCTTGCTCTGATTGTTTGTGGGCCTTTAGTATGCACCCAACAGTATGCTTGCCCCTTTTGTATTTTTTACTCGTATTCGTGTAGCTTCATGATGCTTCCTCCTCGCTGCTGTAATTGATTCTTTGATCAGTATTGCAACTTCCCTCTTCTTCCATTTACCTCTCTCTCGTCTGTATATATATCTCCTGTATCCAGGAATATTGATTTGCCAATCCTGAACATTTTTCAGGCAAGTCTTGCTTATAGAAATGATATCACACTCTCAGGTGCCTAATTGTGCTCTCAGCTTATCTGTCTCACTCTGTAGGTTCCTTGCAATTAAATATATTTCATTTAGCCTTGCTTATCTCATTCCTTTCTTATCTAACCTATATTTCCTCTGCCTTCTAGACTCACTTTACTAGCTTTTTAGCTTTAATTCCATCTCAATTTCTCTTTCCTCTGAATGATTTTTCAGGATTCCATTCCCCTACCAATCTAGTTTAGGCCATAACCTCTGGCTGTTCACCCTCCCCTACAATATTACACTTCTTCCCACTCCATCTCCCTCCCTCCAAGCTAAGCAGCTGGACCAACCTTGTGGTCTGCTGTGGCTTTGGTTGGACTCTGCACAGGAAACTCCACTCTCACTGGTTTCCAATGTCATAAAACAATTTGCAAGCAAAATGCCCTCCAGGGTTCCCCTCACTACCTGTGTGGTCCTCTTCTTCTGTTGGTGGTCACTCAATCCCTCTCTGCCTGCACTTCTGAAAGCTTCATGATTTCACAGGAGTGCTCCGAGCTGCCGCTTCTGCTCTAAAACCCACGGCTTGTGTTGCTCCTGTCGGAGGCATATCTTGTGTATATAGTCACCCAGACTGCCAGGAGCATCTAGGATCTCCCACATAGAGCAAATCATATGCCTGAGCTGCCCAGACATATCTAAAACTCTTACTCTTATTGTACCCTTACTCTTACAGTATAGACTAGAAAAATCTTACTCTTGTTGAGTGTAGGAGATTGAGAGGTGACCTTATTGAGTTTTTAAAGTCATGAGGGGCATAGATAAGATGAATAGCAAAGGTCTTTTCTCTAGTGTGTGGTAGTTCAAAACCCAGGTGGCATATTTTTGAGGTGAGAGGGGAAAGATTTAAATGCGACCTGAGGCGCAATATTTTCACACAAAGGATGGTTTGTATGTGGAATGAAGTCCCAGGGGAATTGGTGGATGCAGCTACAGTTACAACATTTAAAAGATATTTGGACAGGTACATGAATAGGAAAGTGTTAGAGAGATATGGGCCAAATGCAGGCAAGTGGGACTAGGTTAGTTTGGGATAATAGGTTGGCATGGACATGTTGGACCGAAGGGCCTGATTTTGTGCTGTATGACTCTATAGCCAGACCCCTTAACTCTATCAAGTGGCAAAATTTAGTCTTGAAGTTCTAAAATATTACTTATATGTGTAAGGTTTTAAAGGTACACTTACAGCCTTAAAACAATACCCAGTCACAAGAGGCAAGAACGAAAGAATCACCAATTCTGCTCTCCTGTGAGGTCACGCTTTGATTTTGCCGAAGCAGCTCTCAGCTAGTCTGCCTGCCTCTGGGACCTCACTGCTCTCATTGCTATTCCTTTAAACCTCACTGCTGCTGCTCCAGACTCCCACCCCAGGTCTGCCACTGATATCTTGATACCATTTGTCACTCAGATTATTTGTCCGTTTATCGCTACAGTCTGTGAAGTATTTGTGTTTAATTGGCTGTTGCATTTACCGTATTATAATAATGGCCATAACTGGAATTCTTTCAAAGATTAAGTATTTGCCCTACATTGGGACCATAAACAGGACCTTATCCCATGCAGACAGGTGGTGGGATCCTTGTGATGATGCTGTGGCTTTACCAGGTGTGTTTTGACCCGGTTTCTTTTAGAGAGAGACTGGGGGACAGGTTCTGAGCAGTCTTTGAGAAGATAAACAACATGTGAGGCCTTGGAGTTTTTATTTTTAAAATTGAAACAATAGAAACAGCCTGTGTGGGTGTGGTCAGGATTCTTAGTTAGCTTTTGGCATTGGTGCTAGGGTCTCAGCAGGGTTGGAAGGTTGCTATACTCTCTCTCTCTCTGAGTTTTCTCTCAGAATTGTCTTTTGATGTTCTTTCCTTCTGGATTGGAGAACTGCACATGAGACAATCTGTTTTCTAAATTTGCCTTTTTCCAAGGGTGTGTTTATGGGATGTTCCTTGATTGGAAGTTAACAGAACAATAGATACAGGAACTATTACTAATTAAGTTTTCCAACAGAGTTGTTATTCCATGTCCTTCTTTCCTTCATTGTGGTTTAACTGCAGTGTTTGAATAAATTGTGTTTTGCTTAACATCGAGTAGTTTGACTAATCAAATTGCATCTGGAACTCAGCACCTAATATTTACCTTTTAAAATAAGAAAAAGTTAAGGTCTAGGCTACCCCCTCAATATATTTGAGGGAGTTTGGTTTAGTCATCAGAGTATCAATTTATTAATGGTGGCAAATGAAGAGACAACTGCCGAGCCTGCTGCTCAATTGAGGCCCACCCCCATGAGCTGCTTGTTCACTGACAGGATCGGTAATGAGCCACTGCTGAGGCTGCAGGAATGTGGTGTTAGGCCATTTGGTCTACTTCATATACATTGACCTAGACTTTGTTGTTCAGGTCACCATTTTAAAATTTGCAGATGACAGGAAACTTCGAAGCATTATGAACTGTGAGGATAATAATAAATTTAAAAAGTCAGTGAAATGGACAGACAGCCACATGAAATTAAATTTAATGTAGAGAAGGGTGAAGTGATTCATTTTGGTAGAAAGAATAGAAATATCAGTATTAAGTGAAGGGAACAATTCTAAAGAAAAGGCAAGAGCAGAGGGACTTAGAACATGTATGCAGAAGTCATTGAAGGTGGCAAGACAGGTTGAAGGAATGGTTAAAAAAAACTTACTGTATTCTGGATTTTATAACAGGGCCCTAGAGTATAGGAATGGTGATGTTATGTTAAACTTGCATAAAACAGTCGTTTGGCCTCAACTGAAATATTACATCTTTAGGAAGGATATGAGTATATTAGAGGGAGTGCATAAAAGATTATTGCTACAACTGTGCAAGGTTTGGTAAAATGACAGCTAGAGAACAGCTTTGGTTTCATTTCTTTGAGGGATGTACTTCCATTGGAGCCAATTGACAGAAGCTTCTCTAGACTGATTCTTTGGTCAAAGGGTTGTCTTATGAGAAAAGGTTAAGCAGGTTGAGCCTATATTCTCTGAAGAATTCTTTCATGGGGGGGATGTGGGCATCACTAGACAGACCCAACATTTGTTGCGCATACCTAATTGCCCTTGACAAGGTACTGCTGAGGCTCCAACATGCTGAGACACCACAGGGCAATGTATTTTTATTTATTTACCAACTCTGAATGAGGCAGGCAGACCTTGGCGGTCCAGAGAGGTGCATTTTTCAATGGTGCTGCTGAAGCCCCAAAGACAGCTATTGCTGCCAGAGCTCCCTCTGTCAGCCATGGAATGACTGTAATGTAATTGGGAAAGCTGCCTGGGTTTACCTGACAGTCTCTTCCTGATGCTAATAAAATGCCAGTGGGAGTGAATAGTGGGGCCTTGCCATGAGCTTCTCAATACTGGTAATTATTTTGTGGTAGGAAGACACAGGGTTCCCCTTCTGACATCTAGAAATGCCATTATATCTTCCTGTCAAAGGGCTGGTAAAATATAGCCATATATTTCAGTTGCAATGTGATGTCCTGAGGATGTGAACAGCCTAAATAGATTTGAGAGACAAAGTGCTTCACATGGTTGAGAAAGGAATGTTGAGGTCACCAGAAGAACCCCCTGTTCTTCTGACAGTACCATAAGAGTTTCAAGTCCTTCCAACCCAGTGGAAAAAAGTCTTCATTTAATATCTCATCCATAAATGCGGAACTGGACCGTAGTGTAGATTATGAACAATCATTATCAAAGAAACTAGTTAGTTGTTATCTCATTTTAGCCAGCTGCAATGTTACTCACATAGTTCTATCAAAAATATTCATTTTTTGTGATAATTCAATATTCAGCTGTATTAGTAAAATTTGTCTTGGTCATCACTTAAGTACGTCAAGGAATATTACTAATGCAAAAACAAAATTCTATCATCTTGTTGAATTACTCAGGTTGTGGAATATTTTACATTGTGTCATTTCAGCAGCAACTTGACATGCGGTCTAATCAGTGGAATTCAAAGTACAATTTATATTCAATTGCCAAAGTGAACAATCGTGGAAACTCTACCCATGTAACAGAGATGCAGTGCAATAAACACTACACATGTTCAGCTGAATTTGATACATTTGTATGTTGCAATTCTGCTGCAGGCCCAAACCCATTAGGGGAATAGGAATAGGGATAGGGATTAGAAGATAAGCTCGGCTGGAGACTGACAAACCAAGCCCAATGTTTGGAAAAGAGTGGACAGCTTAGTTTTGTAGGCCTCCAATATGTCTTGCTGTCTAGACTGAATCCTTTAGATTCTGTACGGAGAGAGCATCAAGCACATTGCTTAAGTCCAACTTCTTTAAAGGAGACTCAGGAAAAGTAGCCATTCCTCATAACAAAATGACACCTTCCACCTTATTTTCAGGATTGTACTGTTCATACACTTATTCGAGACAATGTGCCCTCTCTAGGACTCCTCTGAAATCCTGAAGCAAAGTATAGGAACCAGTGAAATAAAGTAATCTGCTGCATCATCTTTCCATAGCTCCGGCAACTGAATAGACTGCAGGATAGAGCAATGTTTCTTAATCAATTTTCCAATTCCCCTTCTTTGCAAAGATAAATGAAGTAAAATGCCAGCATGGTGATTTAACATCACATCTTACATGAAATGGTCTAGATTACACAAAATGTTCTAGTGGTTGCACAGCACCACTCAGTTTATACACAGTATTACAATGATTTCTGTATATATTGAATATATTCTGAGAGTTATAGCAGCAGAATAACCATTTCAGAAAGCGCATTTCCTTCTCTAAAAACAGCAATTTTTAGCTAGTGATTGGACATAAATGGTGTGGTATTATAGACCAGAATTTTAATAACAGTTTATGGACTGAATGAATCAACAATTTATTACATACAGCGAGAACTGTTAAGCCACGTCTTGGCAAGATTACATAAACAAAACTGCTTTGACACCTGCTTGATAAACTGGATACTTTATTGCCACAAAGAACAAGGATTGCTCTGCAGAAGAACTGAAGGAGTTAACCACAGGAAAGCTGTGTCTCCACAAGATAGTCAATGTCAAATGTAACTAGAAAGAAATAAATTACTTCTGTTAAGAAAGCTAGCTGCAGTCTTACAGTATTTCACATGAAAATAAAGAAAATAAAGATGTAAAGAAATCATCAATAAGCCATCTCAGAGACCAAAGGACAAAAAACTGTATAAGAATACAACACCATAACAACTCAACAGCAGAACTTCAAAGAATAATGCTGCAGAAGGACTGAACCCTGGTAACTTCCAGAGACAGATCACTGTTGATTGAAGTCCTGGCCAAATTTCATCATTAATCGGGTAATAGCTAAGTTGGGTTGCAGGCTTGTATTTGCTTACTCAAGGGGTCTAGTATTTGGTTGCTACATGTAATGAAGTTTGAATTATTGTTTCAATACCTGATTGTGAGATTTCTTAATAAGTAGCTGAATTAAATGTATTTGTGGTGATTTACCCACAACAATAGCTTGTGGTTAACAGCAAAGAAAGATCAATACAAACATTAACTCACTCATCCAAGTGTTTTAAAGTGACAATTAAAACCTAATACTTCACTTAAGAAAAAGATGGTAAAACAAAACTTTCAATAGTATTGTTTAAACACTATTGTCTTCCCTGCCCGCACCCCCTCCCCACTAAACAAAGCCAAATATGGTGTTTAATGGTTGCTTTTTGGGTTAGAATGATGGGGATGGGCTGGTGAGGTTGGGGGTAAGGGTTACAGGATTACTCGATAGACTCTGTTGTACTGAGCCCTCAATATCTGTCGTAAACGTTTCTTTTTTTCTTAATCTTAACCTTTATATCCCTTGACATCCAGGGTTGACTGGTCTTGATTATATCCTTCGTCTTTACAGGAACATACATTTGTCCTGTATTCTCACTATTTCCTCCTTGAATGTGTCCCACTGCTCTGACACTGTTTTACCTACAAGTAGATGCTTCCAATCTACTTGGGGCAAATTGTATCTTATCTGAGTAAATTTAACCTCTCCCTAGTGTAAAACTGTTATTGCTGGTGCATCCTTATCCTTGTCCACAACTGTCCTAAGGGACTCAAAATCTCACGGTTTCAACCTTAATATGTGGGGGTGGGGTGTTGGGACTGAAGGATGGAACATCCACACCCAATGAACTCCAAGACTTCACAGCCCTTAGAATGAAGAAATTGATCTTATCAGAGATCAATTAAATGACTGACCTCTAGTCTGAGACTGGGGCCTTATGACCTAGGTCCTCCAAAGTTCTCACCAAAGCCATGTAAAATTATAGCAAAACCTTGTATTTTTATACTCCAATCCAATTGCAATAAGGGCTAATACATTATATAGTGTAGAGCTGGAGGACCACAGCAGGCCAGGCAGCATCAGAGGAGCAGGGAAGTTGACGTTTTGGGTCAGGACCCTCCTTCAGAAATGGGGGAGGGGGAAGGGAGCTCAGAAATAAATAGAGAGAGGAGGGGTGGGGCTGGGGAAGGTAGGTGGGATGGTGATAGGGGAGTGCAGGTAGGGAGAGGTGGGGATTGATCAGTGAGATGAGAGGGGCCGATACATGGGAGGGAGGATAGATAGGTTGTGTCAGGTCACGGAGGCGGGGATGACAGGGAGGGTTGATCGTGGAATGAGGCTGGGGTTGGAAAGATTTTGAAACTGGTAAAATCCACATTTAGGCCATTGGGCTGTAGGCTTCCATCCAGAAATGGGCTAGTAAAAGTTGATTTAAAAGGCAAACATAGAATATAAAAGTAAACTAGCCAAGGATATAAGAACAGATTGTAGGACCTTTCACAAGGAAATGAAAAGGAAAAGGGTAGCTAAAGTAAACATTGGTCCCTTAGAGGCAAAAGAAATTATGAGGGTAGGGGAAAAAATTAAACAATATTTTACAGTATATCTGTCTTCATAGTAGAAGACTCATGTTACATACAGGACACAGGCAGTACCCTAGGAAAAAATAAGAATGAAGGAACTGATCTAATTAAAATCAGCAGAGGAAAAATACTGAAATAAAATTAAGGGATCAGACAGCCTTCACCCTAAGTTTTAAAAGTGATATCTGCAGAGATAAACTAAAACATTTTTTGAAATTCCCTAGTTTCTGGAACAGTTCCAGCAAATTGGAAAGGTAGCATTAATATTAAAGAAAGGAGTTAGCTGGCTAACGATCTACACATGCCGACTTGCTGGGCTGCATATTGAGCACCAAATTCTCCCACTGCCCATTAAATCAGAGTAGCAGTGGGATGATTGGGCATTAAGTACCCACTTACGTGCCTCAATTGGACCACAGGTGATTGAACCACTGATGCTTCCAGCATCGCTCATAGAATTGCCATGAGGCAAGGGTGGGTGTGCTGCTGATGACATAGCATCCTAATTTACAGGTCAATCCACATACTTTCCTTCCACTGGTGCCCAGTATAATTCAAATCATGAAACTGGAGTAATACAGTATCAAGAATAGAATTGAAATCTTGTGGGGCAGCAGTAGTGTTCCTACCTCTGAGCCAGGAGACCCAGGTTCAAAACCCATTTGCTCTAGATGTATGTGACAACATCTTTGAGCCAGTTGAATAAAGAACTGTTAAATAGCACGGAAAATGGACATTTCCAATTAGAACAACTATATCTAATGGAGTGCCTCAAGGATCGATGCTAGGCCTCAGCTATTTACAATTTATATTGATGGCTTAAGTGAAGAGACTGAGAGTTTTCTGACACTGCAACATTGGATGGGAATGATAGCTGTAAGGAGGACAAGGAGAAGCTGCAAGGAGACATAAACAGGTTAAAGGAGTGGGCAACAAGTTGGCCGATCGAGGATAATTTGTGCAACTGAGATTATTCACTTTGAAAGTAAGAATAGAAAAGCAGAATATTTCTTAAAAATATATGTAATGTGTAAATGTTGATACTCAGAGTGGCTTGGGTCCACTCATATTTCGAATGAAATGAGCATGTAGGCTTAGTGAGCAATTAGAAACATATATATAACGTACTGGAGATAGCAAGAACTGCAGATGCTGGAGTCAGAGATAACACCCATTGTTTCCAGTTCTGGGGATAGACTGGCCACTAATATCCACTATAAACCCACTGAGTCCCACAGCTACCTGGACTATACATCCTCGCACCCTGCTTCCTGTAAAGACTCCATTCCATTCTCTCAGTTACTCCGTCTCTGTTGCATATGTTCAGATGAGGCCAACTTCGACAAAGGAGCCTCCAAAATGTCCACCTTCTTCCTCAACCAAGGATTCCCCAGCACCGTTGTCAACAGGGCCCTCAACCTGGCCCAACTCATCTACTGCACTTCTGCCCTCACCCCCTCTCTTCCCACCTGCAACAGCGATAGGGTTCCCCTTGTCCTTACCTACCATCCCACCAGCATCTACATCCGGAAGATCATCAGACGCTATTTCCACCACCTCCAACAAGATGCCACCACCAGACACATATTCTCCTCCCTTCCCTTGTCCACCTTTCACAGGGATCGTTCCCTTTGGGTCACCCTGGTCCACTCCTCCTTCACTCCCAACACACCCCCACAGCCCCAGGGCACCTTCCCCTGCAACCAGCGAAGGTGTAACACCTGCCCATGTACCTTCACCCTCTCCAGTATCCAAGGGCCCAAACTTACCTTCCAGGTGAAGCAACACTTCATCTGCACTTCCCACAATCTAGTCTACTGTATTCGCTGCTTACAACGTGGTCTCCTGTACATTAGGAAAATGAAGCATAGACTGGATAACTGCTTTGCAGAACATCTATGTTCTGCCCTCAAAAAAGACCCTGAGCTACCTGTTGCCTGCCACTTTAACACACCATCCTGTTTCCTGGCCAACATCTCTGTCTCAGGCTTGCTGCAGTGTTCCAGCGAAACTCAACACAAGCTGGAAGAACAACACCTCATTTTCTGCTTGGGACCCTGCAGCCCTCTGGACTCAATATCGAGTTCAATAATTTTAGGGCCTGAACTCTCCCATGTCCTAGCCCCTACCCCACGCTCCACGCCTTGTTATCACATATTCTGCTATTACACACTATCTATTGTTAGTTGCTAACAGTCCCCATTAACAGCTATTCAACCTCCTAGCCAGATCGTTGTCGACTCCTTTATCCATCCAACTGGTCTTCTCTTTCTTTGGCCTCTATCCCCATCTATAGTTTACTCCCAACCCCCTCCTCCTCCCTATCTTCTGCATATAAACCAACATTTTCCTAGCTACCGTCAGTTCTGAGGAAGGGTCACTAGACCCAAAACGTTAATTCTGATTTTTTTTTTCGCAGATGCTGCCAGACCTGCTGAGCTTTTCCAGCAACTTCTGTTTTTGTTCTTGATTTAAAGCATCTGCAGTTCTTTTAGTTTTCATTCAGGGATCTGAGCAACATGGTCTATGGCAAGATTTGTCCAGAAAGTGGAAAGGAGTTGAGAAGTAATTAATCTATGCCAGGCACACTGCAAAGGGGATCAGAGTAAGTAGCTATGGATATCAATTCAGTCAGTGTGGTTCCAAAGGCCTGGCTGCAGTGCTACATTTTATTCTTGGTGGAAACATGCTGCCTATGTGTGGGCAGGTAACAGAGAGGCGTCGCTTGTTTGCAGTGGATATCCCTTGATACCAAGCCTTCCCATTCCCAGTTTGTTAGTACAGCTCATATCTGCCAGGATTGGCTGACAGAATAAAAACTTGTTCCAGGAGAATTGGCATTCATCAGAATGATGCTCTGTTCACGGTTGCACATTAACTACATGCCAAGAGAATGACACCATTTGTGGTAGGGCACAATGCTATTGAGATGAAGTGTCTGCAGAATGACATGAATGCAGTAAATAGGTCCTTGAGCTGTTAGGAATCCTGCTATCTTGGCAAAGAGTCATGCTCACCTATCCTGCTTTACTGTTAGAGAGATCGTGAACTTTCCCTCTTTTGTAAACACAGGCTCCGGTACCTCACTGATACGTTGCAACCTGTGAAAATGTTGCTGACACCACTGATTCTCGATTTGAAGGATCTCGAAGCAGGTAATAAAGATCAAGAACAACGCAGCTTGCAGCCACAGTGATCATCACAGCCAGAAGCATCGTCATTCTGAGGAAGGGTCACCAGACCGGAAACGTGATCTCTGATTTCTCTTTACAAATGCGGCCAGACCAGCTGACCCTTTCCAGCAATTTCTGTTTTTGTTTCTGATTTACTCTACTTTGTATCTTCAGGTTCAGTTGGAGGAAGTGGCATAGTTTAAACAGCCCTGGTGGAACTGCAGCCAGTTCAAATGCTGCTCTTCCCTGAGATGGAGGTAGAAGTATTCTCTGAAGACATTGGTCCGGAATTTTACTTTCGAGGTGATTATGCAGATTCAGGAACTTTTCTGGCTCAATACAGCGCCCTCAGAAGAAAGATCTTCAGTCTGGAAGATTGACGGCACAGTGGCTCAGTGGGTAGCACCACTGCCTCACAGTTCCAGAGACCCAGGTTCAATTCTACCCTCAGGCAACTGTCTTTGTGGAGTTTGCACATTTTCCCTGTGTCTGAATTGATTTCTTCCAGGTAGTCTGGTTTCCACCCACACTCCAACGATGTGCAGGTTAAATGGATTGGTCATGCTAAGTTGCCCATAGTGTCCAGGGTGTGCATGGTAGATGGATTAGCCATGGGAAATGCAGGCTTGCAGGGACAGGGTAGGGGACTGAGTCTTGGTGGGATTCTCTTTGGAGGGGCAGTGTGGACTCGTTAGGCCAAATGGCCTGCTTCCACACTGTAGGGATTCTATGATTCTAAAAGCAAGTGTGTGCTGGAGTAATTGCTGGAAACAGTTGGAGTCAGAACACGTACAGTTGAGTGCTGATGTGGTCTATTGAAAATACTCAGCTTAGCTTCCTTGGACTTTGTCCTAGTGGAAAAAAATGTGAATTCGGTGCTCAATGTTCCTGATCCCCTCCACCCACCCTCCATGTCCAGCCACGCTAACTCATAGCTCCAGCCATTTCCTCCACCTGTATGATCTCTCATTCCATCCATGCTAACCCTGGCCTTTATCTGCCCCAATGACAATTCAAGGTCACACATGACACCTATCACTCATCTCCATGTCTCCTTACTGTCACCAAGTCAAACTAATGCCAACCATGACCACCCTTGCCAAACTACCATTTTTACACCTTAAGTTTTCTGTACCACCTCATCCAATATCTACCATGGGCAGTAAGCAGGAGCTATACTGAAATGAAATAAAATAAAGTTCTAAGCACCTATTACAAATGTCACCATATTACAAAAGCACTTAGTAATTAAAGCTCATTTAATCCCTTCAGCAATTAATCTCCTATAAAAACATATTCATAACACCACTTCAAAGACAGCTAATTCCTAGCCATCAAGCAGTTATAATATAATAATGATGATCCTTGGAGATATCCATCTTAAGTCACATACTGGAAAACAGACCTTTATTTAACAAAGTGGAGTCTGTATGAAACCAGCACTGTTAAAATGACCTTGCTGGGTTTGCATTTCCCACTTGCTTGCATCCCTTTACATGCCTTTCTTACCATTTCCTTGCCCCAATGAAAATGGCAGGTGTTGGAAATGGAAGCAGGACATTTGGATCCAGGGTCACTATTTTGGCTAAGGCACAGAGTCGCCATGACTCCATGTACATCTGGGTCCAGTCAGGGCAGAGAGTTATTTTGACAGCCCTCCTCCCTCTGCTTCTCTTCTTTATTGCTTGTGCTGCAACTTCCTGGTGTGCTGTAGCCCAAGAAGGACTGTCCCATTGGTGACATATCATTTCTACTGAGAGGCCTTCATAGTCACTGAACTCCTTGGAAGAGTATAGCACCACTCCATTCTGACTCAAACAACTTTTGAAACTCTTTCTAGACATAGTACTTCTACTATTACTGAGGCAGCAGAAGAGGTCATAAAAACATGAACTGTAAATCCCACATTGATGTCTTTAAGTAACACTAAATGGGAGGATAGGACCCCATGAGCAGCTGAACACATTTTGTACTAAGAATATTTGAGAGGCATTTGAGGACCTGGTGAGCAACATCCTGCATTACATGCTGTGGCATCACAATCTGCTCATTTTGCATGTTTCTGATCATTTTAGGGAGGTTTAGTTAGAACTATACAAGGCACTTCTCAGACCACAGCTGGAATACTATGAACAGTTTTGGGCCCCTTAGGAAAGGTTTTCTGGTATTGGAGGTATTCCACTGAAGGTTCATTAAGCTAATACCAGGCTTGGGGAGACTGTCTTGTGAGGAGAGAAGGAGCAGATTGGGTCTGTACTCATTGGAACATAGAGGAATAAAAGGAGACCTTATTAAAACACACAAGATTCTTAGGGGACTTGATAGGGTAGATATGGAAAGTTTGTTTCCCCTTATGGGAGAGGACATAATCTCAGCAGAAAGTGTCACACATTTAAGACAGAGATAAGGAGGAATTTCTTCTCTGAGGGTGGTGAATTTGTGGAATTCTTTGCCAGAGAGGGCTATTGAGTCTGGGTTATTGAGTATATCCAAGACCAAGTTAGACAGATTTTTTCAGAGATAAAAGGTACTGCAGATGCTGGAGAATCCGAGATAACAAGCATGGGGCTGGATGAACACAGCAGGTCAAGCAGCATC
>JAHRHZ010000289.1:8342667-8364113 GCA_024137785.1 Ginglymostoma cirratum | reverse complement strand
GAAACGTCAAGTTTTCCTGCTCCTATGATGCTGCTTGACCTGCTGTGCTCATCCAGCCCCATGCTTGTTATCTCGGATTCTCCAGCATCTGCAGTACCTTTTATCTCCTATATATGCTGAACGGTTTGATATTTATTAATCATTTGTTAAAATTTGTTTAAATGTGTGAGTTTTTTTAACAAGAGAAGCAAACATAAAAATTTTGACTCATGAGAAAACTAAATATCACTAAACTGATAGTTCTGGCAATGTTTCTTGTAAACAAATTATTTTTCTCTTTTTGGGTATCTGTATTTTGTTTCATGTCTTTTCCCACCGCCCCCGCCCCCCACTTCAGTGTATCTTTCACTGAAATACTTGAAATCGACGGATCATAAATCCCTGCAGCTGTAGTAAATTAAAACAGTTTGCTTGTTCCAAAAATTTTATGACATAATTAATGATTGTTTTGACCAATTTAAAAGCATTTTCCAACCTAATTGCACAAGTAACTACATCACAAATACCAACGCTTTCAGACGGAATAGCAAATAATATTTTGTGATATTCATCCATGATTTTTAGTTACTACTAATTTCAAAGCTATATCTTTGTTGCTAACTTGAATATTTATCAAAAGTTAGGCTACTATAACCAGGCTTTCAAACACTTAGCGCATAACAAAAAATATTGTGTTTGTGTTGAAAGACAAATAATTTGGGAAAGAGGGCAACAATTTTTTATCTGTAATAGACCTGCGGTTCCATTATTAATGCTGTGTCCTTTTCCCGTGTTGGTCAAGCGTCACTAAATGAGTTGTAGAAAGGGAGGGGAGAAATATTCAACCAGGTAGGTCACAGTGGGACAGGAACTGATCTTTCTAGGGATCATCAGACTCAAGTTATTATTTACATTTAGTTAATTCTCAGGCGTTTATTTGATTTTTTTTAAAAAAAAAGTTCTTTCTTGAAATGTAGGTGTTGCTGAATAAACCAGCGTGTATTGACCGTCTCTACTTGCCGTGCAGAAGGCATCTATGCCTCAATTTATAAACCCAAGGATCCTATAAGCTTTCTTAACAATGTTTTCAACAGGGAGAGAACAAGTCCACCGTGCAGGAGATCGAGCCCTGAGGTGATGTCAGTGAGATTGGCCGAGCAGCAAAAGATGGTGCCTGAGGATTGGCAACTTCATTGCTGGTCGGGCCCGGCACTGGCAGTGGTGAAGCAGTGGTGTGAGGGCACCACAGCAAGATCACATGTGACATTGGTGTGCCTGGCACCAGCAGTGGCAAAGGTGAATTGTCCCAGTGGCAAAAGATGGCGCTTGAGAATTCGCAATGTCGATATTAGTGGGGTCTGGTGAGGCGGTGGTGGTTATGAGCCAGCTCAGAACTCATACATTGATGGGATTCTCTTTAAGCTATATCTTTTCATTTTCTCTTATTTTTAAACAATCAAAATGTGCTGGATTATGGCAACAAATGAAAGCTTTTCACAGTTTTACTGTTTTATTACTATTTTATATTTTGTTGTATTTCACTGTAAAATACACGTAATAACAAACCATTGAAACAAAATTCAGAAAAAGACTTGCCTGGCTGCCTTCAGAAAATCATGCACTTGAACCCCGAGGTCCCTCTGTTCCTGCACTCCCCTCCATGCTGTAGCATTCAGCCTGTTTTGCCTCTTCATGTTTCTTCTACCAAAATGCATTACCTCAAATTTCCCTGCATTAAATTTCATCTGCCAGGTGTTTGCTCATTTGGCCAACTTGGCAATATCCCTCTGAAGTTGCTCAGTGTTATTTTCATAATTCTCTGTTCTCCCTAGTTTATTGTCATATGAAAATTTAGAGATTTCTCCCTCAACACACATCTCCACATGGTTTACATAAATCAGAAAAAGTTTAGGATCCTCGAGGATGTGGTAACAGTGATCCCAGGTCATCGGCACATTAATCAAATGGAACTCCTTCCTGTTGCTAAATTCTGCTACAGTGTGATACAGCCCTGTCAGTGTCATGTGTGTGTGTGCGCAATTGATGGCACTCTGCATCTGGGGAAGCTAGCTATATTGCCAAACCTTACTGCCTGGGCTGCAGCACTGACCTCGTCCTTGGGAAGTTAAATGGGCCTGTGTGATCTTGCAGAGATGGCATCAATCACTTGTGCACAACTAAGAGATCCCACACAGGTTACCCGTCACTCCCTGGAAGTAGCCAGTCACATAGAGTTTCAGAATGACTATCATCTTCAGAGCCAGCATACCCTTCAATAGAGGGCTGCACTCCTCCATGTTATGAGACATGAAGCACCCTATAACAAGGGCCATGTCTCCATCATTTATTCAGCTTCAGTCTCAGCATGAGCACTAACTTGGTGAAGGTGACACATAACTGCCACGTGGCATCAAAAAAGGAGTGCCTGCTGTTCTCTGACCCTTTTCCCATCTCAGACCCACATCAATCATTCAACTTTTCACTGCAGTCACTACAGACCATGTAAAACCTACATGACGGATGATGATGAAGTGATATTCTCTGCGTCCGACAGCACCCTTGGAAGTTGCACAGATGATAGGATGCTTTTGGCCAGCTTTCACCTCTTTTTAAGTCATTGGTGCTAACTTCTGCATCACGGAGATGGTAATGTTCAAATTTCAAGGACCAATGGTGTGGTGTAAATCCCCTCTGACCAGCATTTGGATTCTAAGCAATTCACTCAGCACATATTTTAAATGAGTGAACTAATGAATGCAAATGATATCTGGTTGGAGTTTGCAAATGTCTGCTTCATGCATTTTCCTTGCCCCTCCCACCTAAGCCTCTAAGTCCCTTTTAACCTTGCACAACCCCAAGAGCTCATTTCTACTCATTCCTTCTATGTCAGGATCCATCATGTGGTATTTTGTTTCCAAATGTCATTCCTAATCACTAACTGCTGACATTACACCTTCATGATGCCCACAATTGTCCTGTACATTATCCCTGTGGAAGCCACAGTAGTGGTTTCTGCCAATAGACTCTCCACCCACAGCCAACCATGGCCTTTGAAGCAGTACCACCTACCCAACAGGTACCTTGAGATACACCCATCACTGTACTTGTCCCCACTGCTACACATACCTCCACTCGGCCTTGACTCCCAACCAGTTATGCAGTGATCCCAGGGTAGGGTAGGGTAGGGGCTAAGTGGATGAGTGCCAAGGGAGTAAACAAGAATACAAGCTTCTCCAATCCGTGAGCTGGGTGCCTGTTCCTTTGCAGAAAATGCCCATGCAGCAACTTTCCAATGCTAGCAAGTGATGCTCCCTGCAATCCTCCTTTGTGCTTCCTAAGCATCCTGTAAGTGGCTCAGTAAGGTGCCATGAGGATCCTGAGAATTTGGCAAATGTCCGATGCAGAGAGTTGCTCCCAAAGTCAAGCTAAACCTTGACTAGATTCTTGTGAAATTCCGTCAAATGCCTCACTGTAGCCTGTATCGTCTGGTCCACTATAAGATTCTGCTCATTATTTTTAACTTTTGACATAAGAAATAATGATACAGCCATCCTTATGGACACAGCCCTTTGTTGCAATGTGAGTTAGTTTGAGGCAGAGGAAGAGAACAACCACAAATCCTCTCAATAGCTGTTTCAACAATTCCCCTGTAGCTGTAATGAGCCAATGACAGCTGTTTGTCTATGACAGAGTGAAAATCCCCTCTTCCCTCCCTCAGACAACTATTACATTTCATCTGAACTGAAAAAACCCACAAAGCAAAACAAAAACTTTCCTCCTAGCCTGGCATCATCATTTTTTATACCTGCACTTAATTTCTTTGTTCCTGTACTTACTGCTCAGGAGTATATTGGCAACCTCTTACTAGCTCCCTTCGAAAAGACAGTTGCCAAATTTATGTTTGTGATCGTATCATCATCCCAACTTGATACCACAGCATGAGGATATTCACACAGTAGCCAGGCACATTCAGATAATCTGGAACAGCAGAGATCTTCAGAAGTTTTTGTCTGGTTGGTATAATGACCTATAGCACTTCCAATTATTCAGAAGCAGCTAAATACTTATTAAAACAAAATGCTTCAATAGACTGCAGAAAATAAATATGTCCATCTAATTCTGGAATGGGGCTTTTACCATACCCGTGTCTTCAATGTGCTGTTTTTAAGTCTCTGTGGCAGGCCTAACATCCTGTCCTGTGCCTAATTATTCTCCTTCACATTTGCAAATGTTCACCAATAACATTCTACTGAAGGCCTCGAAGAAGCACGCATACCACCTGGTGCCACCTGCCAGAGGGTATTTGTGCCAGTTATGTTCAGCACACCATGCCTCTTGGTAGTCACCAGCCAAGAAAAATGATCACACTGTCCCTTAGCACATTATTTACCAATATATTAAACAGCTACAGAACGTGAGGTAGCTCACTCTATGTTCATTAAGGTTATCAAAATATAAAGGATATATTCCAGTCAATAATTTAGGCCCTCCTGTTATGTAGTTGTAGTGCCCCTAACTCTAAGCCAGGAGGACTGTGTTCAAGTCCCATCTGAGGTGTACAATGCACATCTGAATAAAAACAAAGTTGCTGGAAAAGCTCAGCAGGTCTGGCAGCATCTGGGAAGGAGAAAACAGACTTAACGTTTCGGTTCTGGTGACCCTTCCTCAGAACAGTTCTGAGGAAGGGTCACCGGACCCGAAACGTTAAATCTGTTTTCTCCTTCACAGATGCTGCCAGATATGCTGAGCTTTTCCAGCAACTTTGTTTTTGTTCCTGATTTACAGCATCCACAGTTCTTTCAGTTTTTATTTAACATCTCTGAATAGGTTGATTAGAAATTATCTACAGATGTACTTCAGGCATGCTACCTTCTAGAATTTTGCAAAGAAGTTTGTCGTTTGGTTCATAGAAAAGTGTCAGGTTATTTTTGAAAGTGGTGCTGATCACTGAGAAAAAAAATTATCGGGGGACCATAAACTACAAAACAATAGTCCAATGTATGGTATTTAGTTAGTTAAATTCCAGCTTCACTTCTAAGGCTTTGTTGTCACCAAACCACACCTAAATTCCTTTGAAAGTAAGGTATGTTTCCATTCAGTCTATATCAAGCAAAGACGAAACTATTCAATAGAATTTCTCAGTGATTTGGATACTTTAACATGATTATAGGCTTCTTGTCTCACATACTGATTTAATACTTAATCCACTGCTCTGGCTTCCATATATCCAAACCCAAATTAAGCAAGTTTCGGATTGGCATTTATTTACTTTGCTTCATCCACACAACTTAATCAGCAGAACTATTTTCATTTGGGGATTGAAGTGATAACAAAACTGTTTTAGTTTATCTCGTTTTCCAACTTTCAGCCAGGATATTGCACAGAAATGTTATCATATGTAACCACCAAGTAAACGACAACAACTTGCAACTATTTACTTGACATTATTATACATCTGTTTTCTCTTTGGTTGTTGGTGAATGGTAACGAAAGTGTAGGGCTATGGGCAGACAGCAAGGCTGTGGTGTGGTTTCAGAATGCTCAAAGTGTAGACAGATATATCGGGTTGAGTGGCCTTCACTAGAAACATGTATGGTTCTATGATTACTCTGCACATGTCCATAGAGTTATCACAGTCACTGTGGCGAAGTCTAGTACTTAAGTGTATTTTATAAATGGGTTTCTGAATCCAGAACCAGACTCGCCAGCTGAAGAGGTAGTTAAGTTACCACCTTGGGCAGTAAGTATCTGCTCTCTGAATCCCTAAGATGAATACATCTGAATTGATGCTAGGGAGGCAAAAAATAAATGTTTGCATATGCTGTAAAACTCTCAGGCATACAATGGCAATGAGCCTTGTGTTCTGCTTGCTCTATTCACCTATGTGTGGAAATTGCATTTGTCATCACGGAAGTCCTCATGTGGAAGGGACAATCCTACAATCCCAGCAGGGAACAGTATTTTCACTTTGTCAGGATTTGTCACGTTTCCCATTTATGTAGGTTAGATTAATACCATAGAATTCTCTTGCTGTGTACGTTCACTTTCTTTCTTGTTTGATCTATCTTCTCCTGAAGCCAGAAGTGAGAACTTTCAGTGTTTAATTTGAGTTGCACTAACCAAGCATCAGTATGTGCCGACATGTACGTGAATCATGGGACAGGGTTCAAAATATTTTAGATACTCCTTAAGATTTTCTTGAGGGCTATTTTTGTTTCACAATGGCTAGTTATTCATTTTTACCAACTCCTTTATTAGGTGATGCAATCATGTGATAACCTTTTCTGTATTTGTTTGACATATGGGTATTTGGATTCACACTAAAGCAAAATTTGAAGAATTAAACAACATCCTCAATAAACATCGTTGCTCCATCAATCATAAAGACACAGCACAAACAAGAATAGATTAATTTCAAGACACTGCGTTATTTAAATTGGCGCAGTATAACCAGCTTAATTTATCAATAAATTATTCAAAAATAAACTGACATATGCCAATACTCACAAAGTTATCATGATAAACATGCTTTCCACAGACTTGGAGGTCATTTACATATTCATCTATAACATAGTCATAGTGACTGCATTTCAAGAAATTTATGGTATGTGCGATGCTCTGAGATGTGATAATACATGGGTACATTTTTAATGAAATAAAGCTGTTCGTATTAAATGACATAATTGCCAGTGTTTGTTGCAGATTGTTCATACAATATATTATTCCTTTGTTGAAAGGTTCAAAATAGGTCTCTCCACTTTTCAGCCAAGCTAATTGTTTTTGCAATTCCACTCTCCTCCCCTTTCTGCCACTCTGTCCTCTCTTTGTCCCTCTCCCCTCTTTTGTTCTGTTTTTTTCCCCTTAAGGCTCACTTCACCCCCAGCCTTGCCAGCCTCAACTCCCATGCACACTGTGACCTGTCACCTCAGGCCTCAGAGCTCCCACTTTATTTGACTGCTTGCTCTAGCCTCGCTTACTCCAGACTCCTCTGCTCTAAACTTGCTTGCTCTGCTCCTGCTTGTTCTCTTTTCACTTGCTTTGCCCTCCATAGTTAAATTCACCTCTTAACTTGTTTTTCATACATTCTAAAACATTTATCCACTTTCATTTTAAAGGTTTTTATATCTTTGGCTTCCATCACTTTCTAGGGAGGCATTCCGTGTCCTAACATTCTACCTGTATTCAGTAACTTTGCATATTTTACTAATTTAAAAGCATTATACAAACACATTGTGGTTGTTTGGCATGAAGAAAAACCTGCTAAAGTTTTCTTTAGTTCCTCGTGTTGATAATCTTAGATGTAGTTACAATTCACTACTCACTCTGAGAAATATGATTGAAGCTTCTAAACAGGAAACAGATGTAAAATAATATTAAGTAAACAGCTGCAAAATATTGATGTTGAACTCAAATTAACGTACAATCTAGTTTACATGGCAGTTACTGATATAGGATAACGTTTCCAAGCAACGTTCTGGTATCAGTTACAGATGTTTCTATGGACCTAGCATCCAATAGAGGTTCATGCACATTCACGGTTTCTCTAGGCCCATCCAATTTATTCTCCTCTGAGGAGAGGTGCTACTCCTCTCTCTCATCTGTTTCAATAGTTCTCTGCATTGCTTGGTGATGTTGTGTGGTGCACAGAAGACTGTGGCTATTTGTAATACCCTCTGTGATATACAATGCCAATCATCTTCAGAATGGGGAGGTGATGGCCTAGAGATATTATCACTGGGCTGTTAAACCGGAGACCCAGGTTCGAATCCCACCACGGCTGATGGTGGAATTTGAATTCAATAAAATATCTGGAATTAAGAATCTAATGACGATCATGAATCCATTGTTGATTGTCGGAAAAACCCATCTGGTTCACTAATGTCCTTTAGGGAAGAAAACTGCCATCCTTACCTGGTCCGGCCGACATGTGACTCCATAACCACAGCAATGTGGTTGACACTGAACCGCCCTTTGGGCAATTAGGGATGGGAAATAAATGCTGCCCAGCCAGTGACACCCTCATCCCATTAATCAATAAAGAGAAAAAGACATGATCAAGGGAACAGAAGCACATTAATCAGAAAGCCAGTGGTCTGATGAAAGATAGGTCAGTTGACTACTTGAGGTACAACGTACCACTCTTCCAATGTGCTGGGGGGATTGCTCCTGATGTTATTTGGAAGGTCGATGCAGAATCGCCCTTGTCACCTAGGATCGACCTATCAAGATGGAGTGGAACGTCAAAAAGCTCTGGACATTATGATTTGTGCAAAGTTATGAGAGCTTCCTGGGGAATGAGCACAGAAATGTATGATTCTCTGCCCGTGGTTGCAGACATGTCATGTGTTCAAAGGGTGCAAGCTGGTTCCTAGTGGCTGTAATGACCATATTAGTGCAGTTGATAAACCTTTGCACTCTGGAGAAATGAATGATCACATTCATTGTCTGGCTGTCCTTATTTTTGGGTTTATTGATGAATTCGTTAACGCAACAGAAGAGGGCATTGGTCACCTATTTTAAGTGCCTGTGTCTGGCAGACTGAAAAATTATGTATGTTGCCTGTGGAGCCTTGAGACAATAACTGATGAAAAGTCTGAGTATTGCAGTCACCTTGAGGGCCATTGGCATCATTCCTGGCAATAGTCCCTTATCTGATAAACTCGTATATGTGTAATACTGCCCTTGCCATCTCCTTCCTAACTTGGATTCAATTCATCCAGACCAGGAATTTTATCATCCCTACATTTTAAATTATCTCCTCTTTTTTTAATTACTTTCTCTCAATATATCTTAAATACCTTTCTACCATTTTTGATTTCTTCTTTTAAAGTCATGTCAACCATATTACTCTCCTTAATAAATATTGAGGCAATGTAAATATTTAATATACTTACCATTTTTCTGCTATTACCATTTAGGTATGACCATCCTAGGAGGCATAATTTTATGGTGAGAGGGAAAAGATTAAAAAGGGAACGGGGGGCAACTTTTTCAGAGAGAAGGTGGTGTATATGGAATGAGATGCCAGAGCAAGTGGCAGTTACAGGTTCAGTTACGACATTTAAAAGGTATATCATGAGGCAAATTTTTTGCATAGAGGGTAGTTCGCATGTGGAATGAACTTCCTGATGAAGTGGTGGATGAGGGTACAATTATAACATTTAAAAGACATTTGGATGGATATATGATTAGGAAAGGTTTGGAGGAATATGGGCCAGGAACAAGCAAGTGGGACTGGTTTAGTTTGGGATTATGTTGGCATGGGCTGCTTGAACCGAAAGGTCTGTTTCCATGCTGTATGGCTCTATGACTCTATGACATTTAGATAGCTACATGAATAGGAAAGGCTGAGACGGATATGGGCCAAAAGCAAACAAATGGGACTAGTTTAACTTGGGAAACCTGGCTGGCATGGACGAGTTAGGCCGAACGGTCTCTATGACTCTACAATAGGGTACTGTGTCTGTGCCGATGTTTAATACTGTAGCTACTGTCCCCGATGCTTTCTACATTTTATAGGATGTCTACATTTTTGGTTATCTACCAGAGAAAAACAAAAGGCTTTGTCCTTTGTACAAATCAAATAAACTAATTGATGCTCAACCTAACATTTAATGCTGTAACTAAAATATTATTTCCCCTTCTTGCATTGTTTGGTTACAAAGTGACAAAATAAAATTCATAAAGGAAAATAACTTGCTCATTTGCTTGTTTAGCCCTTTTATTAAACATTGCCCTAATCGGTGGAGAAGGCTTGAGTGTTGCTTAATGGATATAGGGATAAAAGTGAAGGGTTAGATGAAGGACAATTTGCAAATCAGTTTAAATAGAACTCTAAAATCTATAAGATAATAATCTGTTCAAAGAAGTAGTTAATGATTTATCAAGTTTGTAAAGTTGTAATTAAGTTACATATTTCTGTGAGGTGCATGTTTATAATCCTGTCCATAGAGAAAGACATTTTTAACTCAACGTGTTAAAGTATCTGATACCAGAACTTTTGAAAACTAAAACTAGAACAAAACTTGTTGGCTGATAGATTAGGCAAAGCAAAACAATATCAGAAGGGACAGGAGTGTATAATGTTCTCTGAAACATTATATATATGTGTATGTGTATATTTGTATTTATGCCTACAGCATTTTAACTTTCAGTTTAGTAGGTATTTCCAATTATGACATTGCTTCAAGTTTGCACATGCTTTACTTGAAACATAAAATTCAATAGCAGTGATTCCACCTCAACCAGTATCTCAGTGTGACGTAAGTTAATAAACAGTATTTTGTTAATACACTGCACGTATCTAAGTCTCCTAAAGTTTAAAAGTATAATTTTGAAATATTACCTTAGTACTGGAGATTGGTGACAAGTGCACAATGCTTGGGGCCCAACCTTGCAGTTCAGACGTGGTGCAAATCTGCAATGATGCAAGACAGTACAACCTAACTTCACCATCTCCACTGTTACCACTTCCTGTAACAAGCACACTAACTATGTCTTTCAGCTAGGATCATAAATGAAAGAAAATGCGTACTTAGTCACATGACCAACTAAATTTGGATGTTTGCTCAGGATGTAGCGAACCGTGATGAGAGAGGCTTTACTTTTTAAGGCATTAGACCGCAGTTCACCCCTAAATACAAAACAAGCTATAAAACATTCCTTTGCTTCAAAAAAAGTATAAACTGATTACAAATTTAGCACATTTCAATAAGTAGACTACATAGTTGATTCAGTTTTACTTCACCCTATGATCATTTTGGATCATCTTTCAATGATTTTGAGAATCAGGCCAGAGTGCACATCCACAGAAACCACATTGAAGGGGATTTTTAAAATTTGTTTTTATATGATGTTCAAGAACCTCATTAATTATAAATTAAACTAAACTCTTTGCAAATAAAAGTTCCAAATATTCTTTTTCATCTGCTGACTAACTCCAATTCCCACTGGTGCTCACAAAGAACAAGCTCTGCTGGGATTTGCTGATCTGGCTATTGGGAATTTCCTTCTTAAAGATGTTTTGATTATTTGCTGTTGCAATTTTTTTTTGTCTTTTCCTTTTGCTTTCTGCTTTAAAATTCTGTTATAAATAACTTCCTGCTGTTGGTGTTCTTTTCTAATTTTACTGCAAGACCAATATTCTTCAATCTTTTCTTCATGATAATCTTTCTGACAGTTACTATATCACACAGAAAGCAGATGGTTTGGCTTGGCAATTCCTTTGGCTGTTTCTTTAGTTGTTCTTACCCTGGGAGAGGAAGACAAGTAGACACAATTCAGAATACATTTGGGTCAATTTATCTCAGGAACATTGCAGTTTGTGTTAGACACATTTACCTGTTGTTATGTAGGAAGTGGTTTATGGGTTGACAGCAGGTTTTTGAATCAATTATCATTGCAGCAGAACTTTCAGAGTTGTACTTCCGCAGAAAACCAAGCAATATTAAGTTATCATTCTCGGGAAACTAAGTGAAGCTCTTCTGTTTATTAGCGAGCTCCCCTCATTGGCAAAACTTCAAGAAGTTGTGACAGTACAAAAGAAAATGCCTCAGCTTGAATTTATTATAGTCAAGTGGCCACGGGCCCAAACTTGGACATTCTAATTTGACTCACAGCTGGACAAATTGGGCCTGACAGAAAACTGGTCAAACTAAATTAAACAGCGCCCAGCAGCTATCAGCTACACAGGACAGTGGAAACCAATGTCAAAGAGGTCATAAAGGTTCCGAGGGAACCAATTACAACCAGCCTGAGGGATAGTAAGAACTGCAGATGCTGGAGCTGGAGGAACGCAGCGGGCCAGGTAGCATCAGAGGAGCAGGAAAGTTGACTTGCTTTTCTGAAGAAGGGTCCCGGTCTGAAACGTTGACACATTCTCCATTGTATGATTTGAACCCTGCTCATGACCCCATTGCCAAGGGCTGCAGAACATTGTAAAATGCCTCGTTCTGAAAGGGTGATAAAAACACAACACCTGGAGGCCAAACCCTCAGTGAAGACTTGTGGCAGAAGACTGTGCGTCAACCCAAGAAGATTCTAGAGAAGATCTGCCCTCACCTGCGAGACCCAACTTCATGGAAGACAGCCAGCCCTATATCATAAGAGAAGGAGATTCCAACGGACCAGCTCAAACTCATGATCATTGAAGGTAATATCGTTTCTCAGACACATAGGGCTAGATAGACAGTAAATATTGTGTGGAAATTTTGGAAACACTCACATGGTGTTTTTAATAAGGAATATTTTGTTAATAAAATCTAATTGAACTGAAAACCAAATTCTGTGTCCCTTTGCCTGCCTCATTGACAAAGGTGCTTTGATATATTGTTTTTTAATATGTAAACTGGTTGAAGTGTTCAAAGCACAGATGTTTTGTTCAGTTTGTTCCTGTTTCTCTGATGTTCATTTAAACCTTCCTGATTATGCTGTTAGTTTCACAAGGTACTGATTCTGATTATGCAAATTACCCAAAATGCAGACAGGCTGTGCCTTCTTCACCAGTAACGTGCACTCTCTGGAGATTATTGGATGGTGCTAGGTATGACCCCGCCTCCCTAACCTGTCCATCCTTTCTCCCACCTATCCACTCCTCCCACCTCAAGCCCCACCCCCACCTCCTACTTACCAGCCTCATCCCCGCCTCCTTGACCTGTCCAACTTCCCTGGACTGACCAACCCCCATCCTAATTCCCCACCTACACTCACCTTTACTGGCTCCATCCCCAGCTCCTTGACCTGTCCGTCTCCTCTCTGCCTATCTGCTCCTTTATCCATCTTGCATCCACCTCCCCCCCCCTCTCTATTTATTTCAGAATCCCCTTCCCGCTCCCCGATTTCTGAAGAAGGGTCCAGATCCGAAACGTCAGCTTTCCTGCTCCTCCGATGCTGCTTGGCCTGCTGTGTTCATCCAGCTCTACACCTTGTTATTTCAGATTCTCCAGCATTGGCAGTTCCTAATATCTCTTAAAGGTGCTATAATTATTTTTACAGGGGAGTGGCTCCAAATCTTAAATGCTTAGAAGCAAAGCACAATGACATAATAAGAAGCTAGTTTCAAGTTACTTCTGTGGGTTGTGATATACAGAACAATGGGTCTTTAATTCTTAGACAAGTGTTTCGATGAATGTTGCAAATTGGGTTCATTGAATCATAGAGATCTACAGCGCAGAAAAAAGATCCTTCAGCCCATTGTATCTGCACTGGTCAAAAACAAGCACCTACCTATTCTAATTCCATTTTCCAGCACTTGGCCAATAGCTTTGTATGCCTTGGCATTACAAGTGCACTTTTTAAATTCACTCATGGGACGTGGGCATTGCTAGCTGGCAGCATTTATTGCCTATCTCTAGTTGCCCTTTGGAAAGATGGTGGAGAGCTGTCTTCTTGAACCGCTGTAGTCCATTTGCTGTAGATAGACCCACAATTCTATTAGGGAGGGAATTCCAGGATTTTGACACAACAATGAAGGAGCACTGATATATTTCCAAGTCAGAATGGTGAGTGGCTTGGAGGGGAATTTGCAGTTGGTATTATTCCCATGTATCTGCTGCCCTTGTCCTTCTAGATGGAGGTGGTTGTGGGTTTGGACTGTGCTGTCTGCAGTGCATTGTGTCAAAAGTACACACTGCTGCTACTGAGTAGCAGTGTTGGAAGGAGTGGATGTTTGTGGATGTGGTGCCAATCAAGTGGGCTTGCTTTGTCCTGGGTGGTGTTAAGCTTCTTGAGTGTTTTTGGAACAGCACCCATTCAGGCAAGTGGGGAGTATTCCACAACACTCTTGACTTGTGCCTTGTAGATGATGTACAGGCTTTGGGGAGTCAGAAAGTAAGTTACTCACTGCAATATTCATAGCCTCTGATCTGCTCATGTGGCCATTGTGTTTATGTGGTGAATCTAGTTGAGTTTTTTGTCAACGTAACCTTAAAGATGTTGATAGTTGGGGATTCAGTGATGGCAACACCATTGAACGTCAGGAGGTGGTGATTAGATTGTTTCTTATTGGAGATGGTCATTGACTATCATTTGTGTGGCACTGATGTTACTTGCCACTTGTCAGCCTAACACTGTCCACATATTGTTGCACTTCAAAATGGACTGCTTCAGTATCTGAGGAGTCATGAATGATGCTGGACACTGAACAGTCATCAGTGAACAATTGATGCAGTTTCATTAATGCCCCAAGCCTGGTTAAAGCTGAAGAATGTAAAAATACTTTATTAAATCAGTATTCAGTGTATGTTTATATTTTGGTTTAGAAATCATTGAAAAAATCCTAACATAATCTTTTTGCAACATTCAAAATAGGGCAGGATTACAGTGACAGCAGAAAAGCTTTTTACTGTATTTTGTTTTTTTCTCACTATGAAATACATGTGACACCATAAATCATTCATTCATTCACAAAGCACCTTAAACAAACCAAAAAGAAAGCATGCTAATTGTGTCAATTTATACAATTTCATCAACTGGACCTGTGTTGTAAGTACTCATCAAGCACCAATTTCTCAGCTACAAGAAGGCCCTGGCAGTACTGTTTTTTTTAAAAGTTAGGCATCCAGCTCACAAGTGAATGTGAGGAAGCTCTGCTATTACAAAGTTCTAGAAATTCTCTGCAGTGTCTTGAAGTTGTTATCTCAGAGCTGGTGCCACAGTCAGGAAGAACAGAAGAATATTTGACCAAGATATGGGGGGGGTGGTGCCTCTTGGTTTGCAACAGGACCAATAAATGTAGCAAGAACAAATGCAAAAAGGGGAACATTTGCAACAAGGGAGGAAGAGGAAGAATGGAATGTGGATGGGAGGAAGTGACCAGAATGCTTTGTAACAGGATGAATGGTTAGGAGTTGAGCATCAGGCTTGGTTTTCGGTTATACGACTTCCCTTTTTGAACAAGAAATGAAGACTCCCCCCTTCAGCATCCCCTTAATGCCATCTAACAATAAAAGCCACCAATAGAAACCTCTACATTAAGGCTTTATCCAAAAATCCATTCAGATGTACATATACAAAAATCAACCACTCATTCACGGTCTTAGTGCCTGTCCTGCGTGTATGCTTACATTTCCTAGGTCTATCCCAGCGTGGTAGAATACTTCATGGAATGCTGCTATGATTCACGAATGGAGTCTACACTTGCCCTTACAGCAATGTGTCAAACTGCTCAGAGCCTGCTGGGTTAGTTTTGGACTGCTGCACGTCAGCATGAATGTAGGAAATTTGGTTTGGCTAGTTGACGAGTAACAGTATGGGAAGGGATGAGAACGTGCATGCTATCATCCTGGGAAAGGAAAGTGGGTTTATTGCCATCCCCTATTCCCAATTCCTTCAACTCCGCCGCATCTGCTCCCAGGATGAGGCATTCCACTCCCGTACATCTCAGATGTCCTCATTTTTCAAGGACCGCAACTTCCCCTCCACAGTGGTTGAGAACACCTTCGACCGTGTCTCCCGCATTTCCCACAACTTCATCCTTCACACACCCTCCCTGCAATAACAACCAAAGCAGAATCCCCCTCGTCCTCATGTACCACCCCACCAACCTCCAGATCCAACGCATCATCCTCCGACACTTCCGCCATCTGCAATCTGACCCCACCACCAAAGACATTTTTCCTTCCCCACCCTTATCTGCTTTCTGGAGGGACCGCTCTCTCCGGGACTCCCTTGTCCGCTCCACACTCCCCTCCAGCCCCACCACACCCGGCACTTTTCCCTGCAACCGCAGGAAGTGCTACACCTCCCCCTACACCTCCCCCCTCAACCCCATCCCAGGCCCCAAGAAGACTTTCCACATCAAGCAGATGTTCACCTGCACATCTGCTGATGTGGTATACTGCATCCGCTGTACCCGTTGTGGCCTCCTCTACATCGGGGAAACCAAGCGGAGGCTTGGGGACCGCTTTGCAGAACACCTACGCTCAGTTAGCACTAAACAACTGCACCTCCCAGTCATGAACCATTTCAACTCCCCCTCCCATTCCTCAGACGACATATCCATCCTGGGCCTCCTGCAGTGCCACAATGATGCTACCCGAAGGTTGCAGGAACAGCAACTCATATTCTGCTTGAGAACCCTGCAGCCCAATGGTATCAATGTGGACTTCACAAGCTTCAAAATCTCCCCTTCCCCAACCGCATCCCAAAACCAGTCCAGCTCGTCCCCGCCTCCCTAACCTGTCCTTCCTCCCACCTATCCCCTCCTCCCACCCCAAGCCCCACCCCCATCCCCTACCTACTAACCTCATCCTGCCCCTTTGACCTGTCCCTCCTCCCTGGAGGGAGGAGGGACAGGTCTCTTCCCTACCCCTCCACCTACACTCACCTCTACTGGCTCCGTCCCCGCCTCTTTGACCTGTCTGTCTCCTCTCCATCTATCTTCTCCTCTATCCATCTTCTATCCGCCTCCCCCTCTCTCCCTATTTATTTCAGAACCCCCTTCCCCTCCCCCATTTCTGAAGACGGGTCGAGGCCCGAACCATCAGCCTTCCTGCTCCTCTGATGCTGCTTGGCCTGCTGTGTTCATCCAGCTCTACACCTTAGGCAGAAACGGAGATTTGGAATGAGGGAGCTTGGACCAGAGTGAGGGGTCACACCAAGTTTTCATTCCTTCATTTTACAATTGTACTAATGCTTGTGATTAATTCCTGGTCTCTTAGAATAATGCCACTCAGGAGGACGTTTATCAATCATGCCTATTTGAATGAGATATTAAAGTAGTCCATTCACTTGACATTGCCCCACAGCCCTGCAAATTTTTCCACTTCATTTCCTTTTATAATTGTTCTTCTGTGTAGCACCATTTTCTATATTTAATGTGCAATAGAAATGCAACTGTGTTTGATACTGTACAGAATGTATGCATCTCAAAACTACAACAGCAGTCTTTACAGAGTCAACAATAACATTCCGCTAAAACTTTTTGTGAAGTGTGACATTTCAGAGAAATTGTACTGAAAATTTTGAAATTTTGCATTTATATATCTAGCACCTCTGCCCACTGCATGGTACACAAACATATTTGATCAAACACAAAATAACTGCATTGTAGCTGTGGTTGCACCTGTAACTGTGAGATGTGCTGATGTGAGGGTGAATAATTGGCTGAGTTTCCATGAATGCTGCAAAAAAACAAAGAAAATCGACGTCATTCTCAATCAATGGGAAGCAGATGCCTATCTCATGATTGTGCTGCCTGAATACAAAATAAAGTAGCCGCACAAGAGAATAAAAGGAGTTTATTTTATCTGCGCAACATCCTTCTCTCTCCCATTTCTCAAAGGCCTCCCAACCATTATTCCCAAGCACAAAGGAAACTGACGCCTAAAATATAGTATGAACTGCTGATGCTGAAGTCTGAGATAACAAGGTGTAGAGCTGGATGAACACAGCCAGCCTGGCAACATCAGAAGAACAGGAAAGCTGACGTTTTGGGTCAGGACCCTTCTCAGAAATGGGGGAGGGGAAGGGGACTCTGAAATAATTAGAGAGAGGGGGAGGTGATGATGGAAGGTGGATACAGGAGCAGATAGGTGGAGAGAAGATGGACAGGTCAAGGAGGTGGGGTTGGAGCCAGTAAAGGTGAGTGTAGGTAGGGAGTTGGGAAGGGGGTTGGTCAGTTGGGAGGGCATGGCGGGTAGGTGGGAGGGAAGACGGACAGGTCAAGGAGGCGGGAATGAGGCTAGTAGGTAGGAAGTGGGGGTGGGGGTTGGTCAGTGAGGTGGGAGGAGCGGATAGGTTGGAGAAAAGATGGACAGGTCAAGGAGGTGGGGACGAGCTGGGCTGGTCTTGGGGTGAGGTTGAGGGTGGGGAGATTTTGAAACTTGTGAAGTCCACATTGAGACCGCAGGGTTCCCAAGCGAAATACAAGGTGCTGTTCCTCCAGCCCTTGGGTGGCATCGTTGTGGAACTGGAGGAGGCCTAGGATGGACATGTTGTCCAAGGAGTGGGAGGGGGAGTTGAAGTGGTTCGCGACTGGGAGGTGCAGTCGTTTGTCATGAACCGAGCGTAGGTGCTCCACAAAGTAGTCTCCAAGCCTCCGCTTGGTTTCACTGATGTAGAGGAGGCCACATTGGGAACAGCGGATACAATATACCACATTAGCGGATGTGCAGGTGAACATCTGTTTAATGTGGAAGGTTTTCTTGGGGCCTGGAATCGGGGTGAGGGGGGAGGTGTAGGGGCAGGTGTAGCACTTCCTGCGGTTGCAGGGAAAAGTGCCAGGGGTGGTGGTGCTAGTGGTGAGTGTGGAGCGGACAAGGGAGTTGCGGAGAGCATGGTCCCTCTGGAAGGCAGATAAGGGTGGGGAGGGAAAAATGTCCTTGGTAGTGGGGTCAGATTGCAGGTAACGGAAGTGGCGGAGGATGATGCGTTGGATCTGGAGGTTGGTGGGGTGACACGTGAGGATGAGGGGAATTCTGTCTTTGTTGTTATTGTGGGGGGTGTGTGTGTGAGGGATGAGTTGCGGGAAATGCAAGAGATGCGGTTGTGGGTGTTTTTGACCACTGTGGAGTAGAAATTGTGGTCCTTGAAAAATGAGGACATCTGGGATGTCTGGGAGTGGAATGCCTCATCTTGGGAGCAGATGCAGCGGAGGCGAAGGAATTGGGAATAGGGGATGGCATTCTTGCAGGAAAGTGGGTGAGGGGGTGTGTAGTCTAGGTAGCTATGGGAATCAGTGGGCTTGAAATAGATATCAGATTCCAGGTGGTTGCTGGAGATGGAAACAAAGGTCCAGGAAGGAGAGAGAGGTATCGGAGATGGTCCAGGTGAACTTAAGGTTGGGTTGGAAGGTGTTAGTAAAGTGGATGAACTGTTCGAGCTCCTCGTGGGAGCGCAAGGCGGTGCTGATGCAGTCATCGATATAATGGAGGAAGAGGTGGGGGATGGGGCCAGTGTAGCTGTGGAAGATGGACTGTTCCATGTGTCCTACAAAGAGGCAGGCATAGGCTCCTAATCCAGCTCTCCCCCAACCCCACTCCCAATCCAGGCCTTCCCTTCTGCTCCCACTGATCTGCATTGTGGCTATATTGTATTATGAAAAACCACTCCATAAGTAAGATTAGCTATTTATTGAGCATTACAGTGAAACATTCTGATTACCTGGTAAGCATGCATAACTTGGACCGAAGGGTCTGTTTCTGTGCTGTACATCTCTGTGATAAGTGCATACTAATTTTAACAGATTGCAGTAGTAGTAACAAAAAATGCAATATGCCCATACCGTTTTGGATATTTGTTTATGGTAAGCAGCAGAGCGAAACAATATTCCTGAGTAAAATTGATCTTTAACACAAAAGTAAATTTTTGAAAATGTTGGAAATGTGACAGGACAAATTGATCAAGTAAAGTAACACAAAGTTTTCAAAAAACTGTAGTTATATATCAGGTCCAAGATCAGAGAAACATTCAGTATAGACAAGGCCCTTCGACCCCTCGAGTCCGTACTGACTAAAAAACCACTAAATCGACACTAATCCCACTTTCCAGCACTTGGTCCATACCTTTGAATGTTTTGGCAGTTCAAGTCCTCAACCAAGTAATTTTTCAAGGTTGTAAGATTTCTGACCTCAACTTCCCCTCCAGGCAGTGCATTTCAGACTTCTGCCACACTCTGGGTGAAAAAATATTTCTATAAAATCCTCTCTAAACCTCCTGCTTTGCCCCTGAAAATTATGTTTCCTTGTTATTGACTCTTCAACTAAGGGGAACAGCTGCTTTCTAACTGTCCTGTTCATGCCCCCCATAATCTTATATACCTACAGCAGGTTCCTTCCCAGCCTTCTCTGCTCTAAAGAAAGAAACCCGAGCTTATCCAGCCTTTCATTGTAGCCAAACTGCTCTATCCCAGGCAACATCCTGGTGAATCTCCTCTATATCCCATCCAAATCAATCACAGCCTTCCTGTAGTGCAGTGACCAGAACTGCACGCAGTGCTCCAGCTGTGGCCTAACCAAAGTTTTGCACAGCTCTAACATAACCTCCCTGCTCTTATATGCTTTGCCACAACTGATAAAGGCAAGTGTCCCATTTGCTTTAACTACCCTATTAACCTGTCCTGCCACCTGTGGATAAAACACCCCCAGAATCCCTGTTTCTCTGAGCTGCCATTCATTGAGTACTCCTTTCTCTTGTTACTTCCTTCCAAAGTGCATCACCTCAAATGTATCCGGTTTATATTCCACTGATTTGCCATCTGACCAATCCATCTATATCCCCACGTAACCTAAGAACTGCTTTCTCACTGTCAATTATCCAGCCAATCTTCATATCATCTGCCAACTGACTTATCACCCCTAACACAATTTATTCTGTATCGTTTATACATGTTACAAACAATGGGGAATCCATACTGATCCCTATGGACACTGGCCTCCAACACACAAACAACATTTTAACACTATCCTCTGCTGCTTGGCCTGCTGTGTTCATCCAGCTCTACACCTTGTTATATCAGATTCTCCAGCATCTGCAGTTCCTACTATCTCTGACCGCTGAGCCAATTTTGGATCCAAATTGCCAAGTTACCTAGATCCCATGTACTTTCACTTTCTTTATCAATTTCCCATGTGGTACCTTGTCAAAAACTTTGCTAAAATCCACATAAACATCAAATGCACTACCTTCATCTACACACCTGCACCTCTTTGAAAAATTCAATCAAATTTTGTTAGATATGAACCTTCCTCTAATGTGCTGACTATCCCTGATCAAACTTTGCCTTTCGAAGTGGAGATTAATTCGCTCTTTCAGAATTTTTTCCAATAGTTTCCTACCATTAATGTGAGACTCAATGTTCTATAATTCCCTGGTTTATCTCTACAACTCATCCTGAAAAGTGCAACCACATTAGTTGTTCTCTAATCCTCTGGCACCTCTACTGTGATCACAGAAGAATTAACTTTTGGGTCAGAGTACTGTAATTTCCTCTTTTGTCTTCCACAGCAGGCTGGGATACAAATCATCTGGAGCTGGGGATCTCTTCATTTTAAAGCTTCCCAAAACCTCCAATGCCCCATGCCGAACTGCTCAAGAACATTACAGACTCTTTTCCCAAAATCAATCAGAAACCTTGAAAAAGTACTTGGTTGAGGACTTGAACTGCCAAAACATTCAAAGCCATGGACCATGTGCTGAAAAGTGGGATCAGTGTCGATTTATCAGAGACAAAAGGTACTGCAGATGCTGGAGAATCCGAGATAACAAGCATGGGGCTGGATGAACACAGCAGGTCAAGCAGCATCATAGGAGCAGGAAAACTTGACGTTTCGGGCCTAAACCCTTCATCAGAAATGGGGGAGGGGAAGAGGGTTCTGAAATAAATAGGGAGAGAGGGGGAGGCGGATAGAGGAGAGGATAGGTGGAGAGGAGGCAGACAAGTCGAAGAGGCGGGGATGGAGCCAGTAAAGGTGAGTGTAGGTGGGGGGGTAGGGAGGAGATAGGTCAGTCCAGGGAGGACGGACAGGTCA
>JAHRHZ010000289.1:8251110-8342567 GCA_024137785.1 Ginglymostoma cirratum | reverse complement strand
TGGCATCACTGTGGCATTGCAGGAGGCCCAGGATGGACATGTCATCTGAGGAATGGGAGGGGGAGTTGAAATGGTTCGCGACTTGGGAGGTCCATTTGTTTTTGCGAACTGAGCGCAGGTGTTCTGCAAAGCGGTCCCCAAGCCTACGCTTGGTTTCCCCGATGTAGAGATAGCCACAACGGGTACAGCGGATGCAGTATACCACATTGGCAGATGTGCAGGTGAACATCTGCCTGATGTGGAAAGTCTTCTTGGGGCCTGGGATTGGGGTGAGGGAGGAGGTGTGGGGGCAGGTGTAGCACTTCCTGCGGTTGCAGGGAAAAGTGCTGGGTGTGGTGGGGCTGGAGGGGAGTGTGGAGCGGACAAGGGAGTCGTGGAGGGAGTGGTCCCTCCGGAAGGCAGATATGGGTGGGGAGGGAAAAATGTCTTTGGTGGTGGGGTCTGATTGCAGATGGCGGAAGTGTTGGAGGACGTCTCCTGGTGATTCTCCACGACAGAGACAGATGTGAAGTACTCGTTTAACATGTTTAAAATTTTAAACTCATTTGATATCCTCTGGCTCCACACACAGATTGCCCCCTTGGTCCATAGCAAGGCTTGAATTTTCCCTGGTTATCCTCTGCCCCTTAATATACTTATAGAGCATCTTGGGATTCTCCCTAATCTTACTCGCCAGTATTTACTCATGCCCCTTCTTTAGTTTCCTAATTACTTTCTTAAGATCCCCACTTCATGCTTCCCATACTAGGGCCATGAAGCTTCTGGTCATGTGCTCCCTTTGTAGCTGTTAAAAGTCTCTCTTTCCCTTCTTATCCAGTACTGAATATTCCTACTCATCCAGGGTCCTCTGTGCTTGTTGCTCCTATGTTTGACCCTAAATGTACGCTTCTGACATTCACCCAGAGGGTTAGAAAACAACCACCCAGAGGGTTAGAGGATTGTGGACATCCAGACCCACTGCCTAAAAGTTAGAGATAGAAACTCTCAAGACATTTAAGAACAATTTTGATGAGAACTTGCAACACCATTGCATACAAAGCCAAGGGCCAAGTGCTGGAAAATGGTATAGAATAGATAGATGTTTCACGGCCAGTACGGTATGATCGGCTGAAGGGCATCTTACCATACTGTAAAAAACCTTTCTGACCAAGACTGGTTCTACTTTATTATTTTGATATTAGCATTACCTTTTCCTGCTGTCCACCTTCTTCCTTTGCTCCTCTCTTCTTTAGGATAGAGTTCCATGGATTATAGACATCCTCCAGTACTCAATCTAAATTTGCCGTACTTGAAACGTTTTATAACTCTCATCTAAAGCATACACTTGTATACTTTCAGCAGATGTTGGTGAATGAAAACCCTGGTTTAGTTTCCCCCACCTAGCTTTTCCCTGGATCATTGGAGGCTGACAGCTAACCTTACAGAGGTTTATAAAATCATGATAGGCTGGATAGCCAAGGTCTTTTTCCCAGGGTAGGAGAGTCCAAAACTAGAGAGCATAGGTTTAAGGTGAGAGAGGAAAGATTTAAAACAGACCGGAAGGGTAACTTTTTCACACAGAGGGTGGTGCATGTTTGGAATGAACTGCCAGAGGAGGTGGTGGAGTCTGACAATGACAACATTTAAAAGACATCTGGATGGGTAAATGAATAGAAAGGGTTTAGAGGGATATGGGCCAAATGCTGGTAAATGGGACTTGATCAGTTTAGGATATCTGGTCGGCATGGATGAGTGGGACCGAAGGGTCTGTTGCAGTGCGGTATGACTCCACGAATCTATGAGTGAAAACTGTACAGCCGTCTCCTGTGAAAGAACCGAACAGAAATGCAGTGAGAGGGACATTACCCCTTTAAGACAGTAGCAAGTGATATCTGACCGTACCATTTCTTTCCAGGGATAGTCTTTAGAGCGTAAACTTTTCAAAAATGAAAACTGATTGCATTTTCAAATATCCTTAGACAGAAAACCTGATTTTTAAAACAATAGAAGTATCAGTTATGCCTGAGGTCTGCCAGTTACCAAGTGATTCCTGTGACCATCCGCTCAATCCTCCCCCACCCGGATTGTGGGAGGAGTGGCCCGAACCGGCAAGATGGCGGCGGCCAGTTACCTGCTGGAATCCCAGGAGCATTTCAAAAATAACGGCCGCACTAAGGAATTCTCGGCCCATACGGCCAAGGTGCACTCGGTGGCTTGGAGCTGCGATGGACGCAGGCTCGCGTCTGGCTCTTTCGACAAGACAGCCAGTGTGTTTGTGCTGGAGAAGGATCGGCTGGTGAGTGGCGAGATGAAACAGAGAGAGGATGAGAGGGGAATCAACCTTCAACTCGGTTTAGCTCCCTCTTTCCCCAACACTCCACCCCCCCCGCAAAACACACACACACACCTACACATCTACAACCCGCCCGGCCTCCGTCACTGGAACATCCAGCACCTGTTAAAGCACCGCCAATACAAGCCCCCCAAAATGCTTCCCCGCCCCACCGACACACACCCGTGCTCGTTCGGTATTCTGTCTCTCTTTCCCCCCCCACCCCCCGTCATAGAAAACCGAAAGAGCTGCGGATGTTGTAAATCAGAAACAAAACAGAAAAGCTCAGCAGGTCTGGCAATATCTGTGAAGAAGAAAAAAAATCAGTTAACTTTTCGGGTTCGGTGACCCTTCCTCAGATGCTGCCGGACCTGCTGAGCTTTTCCAACAACTTCTGTCTGTCTCCTCGTCGTGACTAGTTAGTAACCTTAACTCCTAAATCCCTACAATGCGGGAAAAGGCCATTCTGCCCTCTGAAGAACATCCCACCTAGACCCCAACCCATTCCCCGTAATCCCACATTTACCGTGACTAACCCACCCAGCCTACACATCCCTGGTTACTGCGGGGTAATTAGCATGGCCAGTCCACCTAATATGGATGTAGGGCTGGCTCCATGGTAGCATGTCCGCCTCAGTGCCAGCAGACTGGTTTTGGTGCCAGCCTTGGGTGACTGTGTGGAGTTTGCACTTCTCCACCTGTCTGTGTGGGGTTCTGCTGGGTGCTCCGGTTTCGTCCCGTAGTCCAAAGATGTACAGGCTAAGTTGGTTAGCTGTAGTCAATTCATAGTTACATGGATAAGGTGGGATGCTCTCTAGAGGGTGGTGCACGTTTGATGGGCTGAATGGTCTCTTTCCAGACTGTAGGGATTCTATGATTTTGGGAACCGAATATAATTGAAATTGATCAGCAGAGACTGAACTCGTGCGGACTTTGGGTACACACTTTCACGTTTTTCTTTTAATCTTAATTTTCGTGAAGAATGAGGTCAGCCAATTGAAACCCTTCTGAAATCACTAACGAACTGTAAATTTTTTGCAGGTCTACCAGTTATTTGAAACAAGATAATGTGTGCACTTTTGCTTAGATGCTTTCTCACATGGAGGCATGATATGAAATTGTATCAGACATAAAAGGCACTGCAGATGCTGGAGAATCCGAGACAACAAGGTGCGGGGCTGGATGAACGCAGCAGGCCAAGCAGCACCACAGGAGCAGGAAAGCTTGACGTTTCGGGCCTAGACCCTTCATCAGAAATGGGGGAGGGGAAGGGGGTTCTGAAATAAATAGGGAGAGAGGGGGAGGCGGATAGAAGATGGATAGAGGAGAGAATAGGTGGAGAGGAGGCGGACAAGTCGAAGAGGCGGGGATGGAGCCAGTAAAGGTGAGTGTAGGTGGGGTGGTAGGGAGGAGATAGGTCAGTCCAGGGAGGACAGACAAGTCAAGGGGGCGGGATGAGGTTAGTAGGTAGGAGATGGGGGTGGGGCTTGAGGTAGGAGGAGGGGACAGGTGAGAGGAAGGACAGGTTAGGGAGGCGGAGATGAGCTGGGCTGGTTTTGGGATGCGGTTGGGGGAGGGGAGATTTTGAAGCTTGTGAAATCCACATTGATACCATTGGGCTGCAGGGTTCCCAGGCTGAATATGATTTGCTGTTCCTGCAGCCTTCGGGTGGCATCACTGTGGCATTGCAGGAGGCCCAGGATGGAGATGTCGTCTGAGGAATGGGAGGGGGAGTTGAAATGGTTCGCGACTGGGAGGTATAGTTGTTTGTTGCGACCTGAGCGCAGGTGTTCTGCAAAGCGCTCCCCAAACCTCCGCTTGGTTTCCCCGATGTAGAGGAAGCCACAACGGGAACAGCGGATGCAGTATACCACATTGGCAGATGTGTCGGTGAACATCTGCCTGATGTGGAAAGTCTTCTTCGGGCCTGGGATTGGGGTGAGGGAGGAGGTGTGGGGGCAGGTGTAGCACTTCCTGCGGTTGCAGGGAAAAGTGCCGGGTGTGGTGGGGCTGGAGGGGAGTGTGGAGCAGACAAGGGAGTCCCGGAGAGAGTGGTCCCTCCGGAAAGCAGATAAGGGTGGGGAGGGAAAAATGTCTTTGGTGGTGGGGTCTGATTGCAGATGGTGGAAGTATCGGAGGATGATGCGTTGGATCCGGAGGTTGGTGGGGTGGTACGTGAGGACGAGGGGGATTCTTTCTTGGTTATTATTGCGGGGACGGGGTGTGAGGGATGAGTTGCGGGAAATGCGGGTGATGCGGTCGAGGGCGTTCTCGACCACTGTGGGGGGGAGGTTGCGGTCCTTGAAGAATGAGGACATCTGAGATGTATGGGAGTGGAATGTCTCATCCTGGGAGCAGATGCGGTGGAGCCGAAGGAATTGGGAATAGGGGATGGCATTTTTGCAGGAAGGTGGGTGGGAGGAGGTATATTCCAGGTAGCTGTGGGAGTCAGTGGGCTTGAAATGGACATCGGTTTCTAGGTGGTTACCCGAGATGGAGACAGAGAGGTCCAGAGAGAAGTGTTGGAGATGGTCCAGGTGAACTTCAGGTTGGGGTGGAAGGCGTTGGTGAAGTGGATGAACTGTTCGAGCTCCTCGTGGGAGCACGAGGCGGCGCCGATACAATCATCAATGTAACGGAGGAAGAGGTGGGGTTTAGGGCCAGTGTAGGTACGGAAGAGGGATTGTTCCACATAACCTACAAAGAGGCAGGCATAGCTTGGGCCCATGCGGGTACCCATGGTGTTCGTTACTAACCATGACTACGTAGTCATTTTGTTGATGTGCTCAGTGAGAAATGGTTTTCTATGCTTTGAACAAACTTTTAACTACTTGCCATCATCACAGTGAAATAACCAATATGACACTCATTTTCAGGAAAGTTACTCACTCACCAACAAATATAGTCCACCTTTCTTTACAGAAAGCCGACCATACAGCTATAATATTTTTAATTTCATTCAGTTCACTTATTTTTATATGTTACATTTTTGCATATTTCAGGTTAAGGAGAATAATTATCGTGGTCATGGTGACAGTGTGGATCAACTCTGTTGGCACCCAACCAATGCAGATCTTTTTGTAACTGCCTCTGGTGACAAAACGGTTAGAATCTGGGATGTCCGAACTGCAAAATGCGTTGCTACTGTGAACACGAAAGGTATGTTGTTTAGGAATTTCCTGGATACTGTAATATATTACTTAATGTATAGAAATTTTGTGCATATAATGAAGGGTTAGGAATGACTAGACTGACTACGCTTTGAAAATGCTATTTCCAATTTAAATAGTTGAAATGCTCTATATTCAGGATCTTTGTCACCAAAGTTTGCATATCATCGTTCTCGACAAATATACAATCATTTTTTAGTATGTTATTTCAAGACTGTAAGATATAGGAGCAGAATTAGACCATTTGGCCCATCAAGTCTACTCTGCCATTCAATCATGGCTGATATGTTTCTCAACCGCATTCTCCTGTCTTCTCCCTGTAACGCTTGATTCCCTTACTATTCAAGAACCTATCTTTCTCTGACTTAAACACACTTAATAACTTGCCCTCCACAGCCCTCTGCAGCAACTGAATTCCACGGATTAATACCCCTGTGAAGAAATTCCTTGTCATCTCAGTTTTAAAAAGTCATTTCTTCACTCTGAAACTGTGGTCTTGAGTCCTATTCTCTCCTACTAGTAGAAACATCTCTATGTTCACTCTATCTAGGTCTGTCAGTATCGTATAGGTTTCAAGCAGATTCCCCTCTCATCCACTAAGTGCAGACCCAGAGTCCTCACTCCCAGGATCATTCTTGTGAACCTCCTCTGGACGAGGCCAGCACACCCTCCTTTAGAGGTGGGGTGCAAAACTGCTCACAATATTCCAAATACAGTCTGACCAGAGCCTGGTACAGCCTTAGCAGTACATCTCTGCTTTTGTATTCTAGCCCTGTTGAAATGAATGCTAACATTGTATTTGCTTTCCTAACTGCCATTTGAGTCTGCATGTCAACCTTGAGAATCCTGAGCTAGGACTCCCAAGTCCCTTGGAGTTTCAGATTTCTGAAGCCTTTTCCCAGTTAGTCTATTTTTCCTATCAAAGTGCAGAAACTCATGCTTTCCCCCATTGTATTCTGTCACCTCTTTGCTCACTTGCCTGGTATGTCTAAGTACACTGCAATCTCCCTGCTTCCTCAGCACCACCGTTTCTTCCATCTGCCTTTTGTGTCATCTGCAAATTTAGCAGCAATGTCCTCAGTTCTTTTGTTCAGATTGATAACGGAAAATGTGAATAGTCATGCTCCCCATAATGACCCCTGTGGAGTTCCACTGGTCATTGGCTGCTATCCTGAAAAAGGCCACTTTGTCCCCCCTCTCTGCCTGCTGCTAGTCAGCTAATCCTCTATCTATGCCAGTATCTTGGTCATAACACAATGGGGCCTTATTTTATTTAGCATAACATTGAAGGCCTTTTGGAAATCCAAGTGGGTCATGTTCCTTGGCTGTTCTTTGTCTAACTTGTTCATTACCTCCTCAAAGACTTCTAACAGATTTGTCAGGCATGACCTCCTCTTGATGAAGACAAGCTGACCCAGTCTTTTTTTACCATGCATTTCCAATTCTCTGCAATCTCATCCTTAATAATGGACTTTCAAATCTTACCAATGACCAAGGTCTGGCTAATTGGCCTATATTGAGGTTGGTTGGCTCGCCGAGCTGGTTTGTTGTTCCGCAGACGTTTCGTTACCGTACTTGGTAACATTCTCAGTGCAGCCTCCGATGAAGCGTCGGTGTGTTTTCCTGCCTGGCTTTTAAACTTTGGGGTCCATTGCGATGGATTGCCTCACTTCCGGGTTTCCTCCGTAGTGGAATGTATATGGGGTCGAGTTCAACGTGTTTATTAATAGCCTGCTTCATGGAGTGCCATGCTTCCAGGAATTCTCGTGCTTGTCTCTGCCTACCCTGTCCCAGGATCTTGGTGTTGTCCCAGTCGAAGTCGTGGTTCTCCTTGCCCGTGTGGATTGAGATGAGTGAGTATTGGTCGTGTTTGTTTGTAGCCAGTTGGTGGTCATGTACTCTTGTTGTTAGTTTCCTTCCTGTTTGTCCGATGCAGTGTTTCTCGCAGTCTCTGCAGGGGATCTTGAGATGCCTACAGGAGCAGCATCAGAAAGATTCTACACGCCCCGACACACTCATCACACTACCCTACATCAGGAACACGTCAGAACTCACCACAAGACTTCTACGACCGCTGGGCATCAGAGTGGCACATAAACCCACGTCAACCCTGTGACAAGTGCTCACCCGAACTAAAGACCCACTCCCCGCCATGGACAGGACCAATGTCATCTACAAGATCCCCTGCAGAGACTGCGAGAAACACTGCATCGGACAAACAGGAAGGAAACTAACAACAAGAGTACATGACCACCAACTGGCTACAAAAAAACACGACCAATACTCACTCATCTCAATCCACACGGGCAAGGAGAACCACGACTTCGACTGGGACAACACCAAGATCCTGGGACAGACTAGGCAGAGACAAGCACGAGAATTCCTGGAAGCATGGCACTCCACGAAGCAGGCTATTAATAAACACGTTGAACTCGACCCCATATACATTCCACTACGGAGGAAACCCGGAAGTGAGGCAATCCATCGCAACGGGCCCCAGAGTTTAAAAGCCAGGTGGGAAAACACACCGACGCTTCATCAGAGGCTGCACTGAGAATGTTACCAAGTATGGTAATGAAACGTCTGTGGAACAACAAACCAGCTTGGCGAGCCAACCAACCTCAACACCCACAACCTTAGCTACAAATCTACCCCAAAACCTTAGAAATTGGCCTATAGTTTCCTGTCTTCTACCTCCCTCTCTCCTTAAACGGGGGAGGGGTTGGGGTGTTGCATTAGCCAGTCCTCCTTCCTGACTCCAGTGATTCTTGAAAGATCACCATGACTGCCTTTACTATCTCCTTAAGAACTTTGTGGTGTAGTCCATCCGGTTTAGGTGATTTATCTGCCTTCAGACCTTTGAGCTTCCGTAGCACCTTCTTCTTAATAAAGGCCACTATACTCTCGTCTGCTCCTGACTCTCTCTAGAAATTCTGGTATGCTACTGGTATCTTCCACCTATGAAAACTGATGCAAAGTACCTATTCAGTTCCACCGCCATTTCTTTGCTCCCCATTACTACTGTCCAAGTCCTTCTGCAGCCTCCCTGCTTCCTCAACTCCACCTATTGTTATATCCTCTGCAAACTTAACAATGACCTCAGTTCCTTTGTCCAGATCATTAATGTATAATGTGAATAGCTGTGGTCCCAGCATGGACCCCTGCAGAACTCCATAGAGGGCTGCCATCCTGAAAAAAGATGCCTTTATTCCTATTCTCTCCCAGTCAGCCAATCTTCTATCCATGCCAGTATTTTATCCCTAACACCATGGGCTCTTCTTATTTAGAAGCCTTCTGTGTGACGCCTCGCTAAAGGCCTCTGGAAATCTAAATAATCGCATCCGCTGGCTCATATTTCACATTGCCAAACCTTGTATACGTTGTTGTCACATCACTGCAAAGGTACCCTTGTGCTTTTTTTTTTCTGGAATGGGCATGCAATTTATTTAACTGCATGATTTTTAAAAAATCTTTTGCCGAACTGCATATGTGTGGAACTAAATGGGATTGATTTGTGTATGGCCTGTGGACGTTTTCAGTTGTTGCTCAGTTTAAAGGAAGCACCGTTTACTACCATATTGGAAAGATATTTGTTGTGAAGGCCTACAAAATCAGAATAGGCTGTTAATACGGTGGAACAAAGAGGATTCTTTTAATTCATGAGATGTGGGCTTCACCTGCTGGGTTAGTATTTATTGCCCATATCTAATTGCCATCCAGAAGGTGATGGTTAGCTGTCTTCTTGAACTGCTGCTATTCATTTAGTATAGGTACACCTGCAAAGCTGTTAGGGTGGGAGTTCCAGGATATTACTCCATTGATGGAATGGCAATATATTTCCAAGTGAGGATGGTAAATGGCTTGGAGAGGAATTTGGAGAGGTGGTGTTCTGATAAATCTGCTGCCCTAGTTCTTCTGGATGGTAATGTTCGAAGGTACTATCTCAGGAGTCTTGGTGAATTTCTTCAGTTTATCGTGTAGATTGTACATGTTACTGCTAGTGTACTTTGGTACAGGGAAGTTAAATTTTATAGTAGTACTGCCAATCAACTGGGCAGTTTAGTTCTGATGGTGCCAAGCTGCTTGAACATCATATGTAAATCAGGTGGAAGTTGGGATCAGTATCGCTGATGAGTATTACACTTGAGTCTCGACTAAATGTGGTATTTGTTTTCAAAACCTCAGTTTGTATGGTATGTTATGGTAATGTGTAATTAGTTCAGTAGAAATGACTATTATTTTATAGCTATTCTTAATACTACTCCTATACTGGGACTGTATAATGCACAGTCAACATGATGTCCTGCGAAAATTCTTCTTGAACTTATCACGCCCTTAGCCCAGTAAAATCTACCATCAAAAATCTTGAGCAGGAATATCACAAAGACACCATCACCTTTTAAATTTCATTCCAAGTTGCACAATTCTGCATTGGGCATTTCTAGCCATTCCTTTATTATTGGGTGCAAAGATCAGAAACTCCTAAACAGCATCATTGACTATGTAACTGCTCACTTTTCCAAGATAATCCTATGATCCTAGAATATAATATATTCTTGATCATACTGTAATATAACAATAATCTTTTCTATTCTCCTAGAAACAGTCTTAAATACCTTGCCCCTTTTTTTTAGCTTCCTAAGGTAGGTTATTAAGGTTGAGAACATCTGATCAACTGCCTGTGCTGCATGCCTTCTTTCTGCAAGCCAGACTTCTCCTTCCCTGGCCTTGACCTCTGTTTCTTTTCTTCTTTAGAATTCTTTCACTTGATGTGGGTGTCACTAACAAGGTGTAATTTCTTGCCCACTTCTAATTGCTGTTGTTTCACTCCTATTTTCATTCTTGTTTTCTTGAAACCATTTTATTCATGATGCCCACTGTTACTATATTTCCCATCAACTGTTAACCACTTAACTTCTGTTCTGGTTGTGGTTCGCTCCTCTTCAAATCTGCCATATTCACCTTTCTCCATAAAAATCTACTCTTCCCTCTTCTGTACTTACAGACCTTGCGTCTAAACTCCAATCTACCTTTCCTTTCCAAATTTCTTGAATGTAACATTACCTTCAAAATCTGTTCTCACTTTCCCTATTTTTGAACACGTAACAGGTTTCTACCTCTCCCAGAGTTTCAAAGGGCTCTTAAAGTCATAAGTGGCATTCTTTGACTGTGACAAAAGCAAACCACCTTACTCATCCTCCTCAACTTGTTTGCAGTGTTTGACATGACTGCTCACATCATCCTTCTTCTGACAGTTCTCCATTGTCCAGCTGGATGGGACTGGCCTAGTTCCATTCTTCTTTCTTCAATTATAACCAGAGAATCATTAGCAATGGTGTTTGTTCCTGCGTCCATATTACTTCCGTGCTCCCTGAGGAATCTATACTTGACCTGCTCTAATTTCTCATTTGCGTGTTGTCCATCGGCAACATAATCCAAAAATACAACATCAGGTTTTACTAACATACTGATGATACCCAGTTCTACTCCACCACTACCTCTCTTGATCTCCACTGGCTGATATTTTTCACAGCTTGTCCAACATCAGAGTGTTCCTTCAATTAAGTATTGGGAAGACCTAACATTGTCTTTGGTCCCTGCCACAAATTCAATTCCCTGACTGTTAACTCCATCCTTCTTGTCAGCTGTCTGAAGTTGAACCAGATTGCTTGCAGTCTTGGTGCTATCTTCAATCTTGATGTGAACTTTTGACCATTTGCTTGCTTTCACAACACTGCCTGCTTTTCACTGTCTAGCAGCCCCCACCTCTTCCTTGCTCCAGCTCACGTGCTAAAATCACCATTTTACCTTTGCTACCTCCAGACTTAACTATTCTCATATTATCCTGGCCAGCCTCACATTTTGCTTCCGATGTGAACATGACCACATCCAATCTTCTGTCTTGCTGAGTCACATTAACCCATCACCTGAGTGGTTGGTTACTTATGTTATCTTCCAGTCTAGCGAAGCTTTGATTTTTAAAAAAAATCTTTTCAAATACCTCTTCCCTTTTCAGCCCTACAATCTTGCAGGGTTTTTGCGTTCCTTCAATTCTGGCTTCTAGCACATTGATTATTTTAATTGCTCCATTGTTGAGGGCTATGCCTTCAGTTGCCAAGGCTCAGTGTTTTAGAATTCCTTCCCATTGCTTCTCCATCTCTATACTTGTGTCGTCTCCTTTCAGATGCTCTTTGACCAAACTTTTGCTTACCTTTTATAATGATATGCTGTGGATCAATCAAACTTTGCCTGCAAAAAGCCCTATAAAGTCTTTTGGGGCTGTTAATTATATTGAAAATATTATATAAAGCAAGTTTTTATTTTCCTTTTATTTTTGGTAACAAATTATTTGAAATACTACCTGAACCAAATTTGTATTAGGGATATTTCAATTTCTTATTTATAATTCACACGATTCGATGTCCTTGGCAATGCCAGTATTTATTGCTTAACCTTAATTGCCACTGAAAAGGTAGAGAACCACATTGAACTACAGTTCAATTGAAGCAATGCAATTAAGTATCTTGTTAGTCCATTTCAAAGAGCAGTAGAGGCAGTCAAATTGCTGTGTGCTAGAGCCACAAATGTACCAGACTGGATGTAAATACCTGGTTTCTTTCTCTATACATTAGTGAACCAATTTTTCTAACAATCCAGTAATCTTATGGCTATCATTACTGACAAAAGCCTTTTCATTTCTTTTATTCACTTGTGGGACATGCGTGTCACAGGCCGGGCCAGCATTTATTGCCTGTCCCTTGTTGCCCTTGAGAAGGTGGTGGTGGTGAACTGCCTTCTTGAACTGCTGCAATCCATATGTATCATTTAATTGAATTAAAATCTCCAACTGTAGGAGAGGTTTGATCTCTTGTATCTGAATCACTGGTACAGGTTCCTGGATACCAAGCCAGTAGCTTTGTCACTATTCTACCATACCTGTTTATGTTTTTATAATAATGAAAAAATGCAGTGGGTGCATTATTTTTGGTCTTGAAACGGAAATAGTTATTGGTCTGTTTTTAGGTGAGAACATTAATATCTGTTGGAGTCCTGATGGCCAAACAATTGCTGTGGGAAATAAAGATGATGTGGTGACTTTCATTGACGCAAAATCACACCGATCAAAGGCTGAAGAACAGTTTAAGTTTGAAGTGAATGAGATCTCCTGGAACAATGATAATGATATGTTTTTTCTAACCAATGGCAATGGCTGCATCAACTTACTCAGGTAGTGTATATTTTGAATTTCATTGAATTTCTTAAAGATGGTTTAATGAAGACAAACGTATAACTAACTTAGTATAGCATTATTTCAATAAGTTATTTCAAGACATAGAACATTTCTTATGTACAGGTATATCTTTTTAGTTTTAATGAGTTTGAGAAATTGGAAAATTTATTCTCAGCTAATTTTAAAAAATGCTGTTTGCTTTTGCTTGAGAGACTTCACTTCAATATTGTCTATGGTGTAGACATTATCTTAGACATTATAAAAAGTTAAGAATCATGCATGTAGTCCCGTTATTGGCTTTGGTTAAATTTTTGACTAGTTTTTTTAAAAAATTGCAAATCTTGAATTATTTCTTCCTTGCTGGCTAACTTTCTGCTCTCTGGCTGAGTAAATATGCAAGAAATTCCAAAATTGTTTCACTGCTACTTTTTCTGGTATTATAAAGTACAAAAGATAAGCAGGGTGACTTGGTTTACCCCATTATAAATACAGACCAGAAATTCCAATTTCTTCTGGAATCACACTTGATGCACAGTTCTCTACATGGGAATTGTGGTTCTAAAAGAATATCCAGTTACTTTGTGGTCTGACCAAATGCTGTTCCAAGAACAGTGTAGTTTATGTTATTCGCATACTAATTTCCACCCTATGGCAGGGAGAAAAATCCCAAAAGTGAGAGAATTGCCCAGGCTAGAGGTTGGGATTAAGGAAATAACGTGGGTGTTCTTTTTGTCAGTGTTGGTCAGAGAAAGTCACCTTATGTTAAATTTGAGGCCAAAAGAACAAGGTGTAGAATACGCATCATCTTTCTACAAAGTTGTACATTCGGTATTATAAACTCAAATAATGGCTTTTTGTAATTTTAACTTTATCCATTGTGTTGAATAAAAATACTATCCACAACTGTTTATTGTCCCAGCAGATATGCTCTACAGCACTGTAGTGTACTTTATACAGTAGCCATCAATTATAAAATTGTGCTTTTTTTTTGCAATTGCTGAGTATTTTTTTCAATTTATATTTACATTCCAGTTATCCAGAGTTGAAACCGATTCAGTCAATCAACGCACATCCTTCAAATTGCATCTGTATTAAGTTTGATCCAACAGGCAAATACTTCGCCACAGGGAGTGCTGATGCTCTGGTTAGTCTTTGGAATGTGGATGAGCTCGTCTGTGTAAGATGCTTCTCCAGGTGCGTGCCCAAAAAGAACTATGCGTGTTATGAATTGGCATGTTTAGATTCTTGACTATTTATAAGATGCTGAGTGTGGAAAATAATTACTTTTTTTCTGATCCCATGTTATGTTGACTACATTTCGAACTAGGTTACCTGTGACAAAACTTCTCGTTACTACTGTTCAATATTGACTTTGCATATACATGAATCCACAATGCATTTGTATTTGCACTGTACAAAGAATTATTATTGCAGATTGCTTAAAGTTATTTTGTTAGTCATTATTCTGGATGCATCTAGCTGAAACTCAAGTTAAAATTAATTTTTATTTGTAATTCTATTTAAGTAAGTTAATTTAAAATTCATAAAGTCTAAAGAAATTCAAATTCTTGTATGAAACTGAAATCTTATATTGCATGAGTTTAGAATTGGATATAAAAATGATGTCAGTGATATGAATTCTGAGTTCTACAATGAAATGATAAATGGGCACATTAGATGAAATGTACAGAAACATGAAATAACTGTTCTTGAAGTAAAGTGAAAGCAGAGATTTTCCGAAATATTAGTTTTACTCATGTTTCAATGAAACAGATGAAGGTTTAGAGATAAGGATCTGTTGAAGTTTTGCAGTTAGCGGGCAATAAAATTTTGTCTACGTTTTTGTTTTCCACTGCTTTCTTCAGACTTGACTGGCCCGTGAGAACATTGAGCTTCAGCCATGATGGAAAAATGCTGGCATCTGCTTCAGAGGATCACTTCATTGACATTGCAGAAGTAGAAACTGGTATGAAAATGTAGTCTTAATTAGTGGTCACTGCTTTTGCACAAATCATTTAACTTTCTGAAACTTGAGTATTTTCACTTAAATGCAGTGCAGGACTTTGGAAACCTCTTTATTAATATTTGTGCAACACTCACAGGTTCTAGTGGCATTTCACAGGAAACATATCTTTGTTAAGCTTTCTCAGTAAAATTCTAATACAATTCATTGAATTGGAGTGAAATGTTGGTGTGCATAAAATTTGTTTAGTTTCCTCTTTGAGGTGAGTAATATTATTCTTAGGGGTGGAGAGAATGAAACACTTCCTATTCTTGACATTTTTTTGTTTAACTGGACAGGCAGCATTGGAGAAGTAAGCGGTGTGAATGTTTCAAGTTGAGATAATATTTAGGCAAAATGGCTGTCAGCTGATCTTGGTTGCACTTTTGAGCTAACTTCACGTATTCCTGTGCAGAACCATGCTTACATAAAGATTTTACGTATCCTTTGGTCAACCTTTCTCTGTGTGATCTCTGTCTTCACTCCATTCCCATTCACTGACTTAGATCTTGCAAGATCAAAGTTTCTTTCAGGCGAGTGGCTTGCTGTTTAGTTTCAGTTTGGGTTTATGTCAATAAAATTGTTCTTTTGGAGAGTTTGTGCACAAATGATGAGCTGAATGGCCTGGCAAACTAAAACTTCCTGTGCTCTTCTCTTAACATTTCACAGATAGTTAAGCACAGAGAAACAAATATTATGTTTGAGACATTCTGTTTTTGAAAAGGAGTCCTTTTGTGTTTTGTGACACGTACTATAGGGTGCACAGCAAATAGAGGAGACTTCACTGTCATCTTTTTTGTGCCAATTTAAATCCTGATCATACATCAGTCTAACTCATTGGAAGTCTTATACAGTCCCTGACAGAAAATGTTTTAATTGTCCAGGCAGTGTGCATGCATGTGTCTATGGTCTAGAGGATCTGATTTTGTCAGATGGTGCGAGAATGGAACGCATGGTCTGATGGGTATGGTACACCCAAGTTGGTGTGCAGCCAATATTTAGAAATAACCCACTTTAGATTGTTAATGTGAAGAAGACTTAGACCAAGTACATTACAGCAGGGGTAGAACAAAGTTTGCTGTAATTAGAAATAACCGCTCACGCATATATATGTATTTTTCCATTTTGTGATATTTGAGTGAAATTGCTTATTTAAGTGTGTATTTAATTTTGTTTTGTATCATTATTCGCTATCGACTAAGTTGACATGATAAACCCATCTTATGTGGAATCCTTACGTGCAACACAAGGAAACTACTTTATTCCTTTTGCCTGGATGAAAGTCTAAAGCCAGGCTATGAAATGTTTAAAGGCAATGTGATAATGCATTGCCTAATTCTGAAACAATACCTCAAGTAAGTTACAGCAAATAGACAAGATTTTGTTTGCAGCTTGAAGAGTTGATGTAGAAATCAAGATATTGATTTCAATGTAGGCAAAATATGTTCCACTGTTATTTTAGCAAGGCTAAAGTCTGCGCTCAAAACTAATCTTGCAAGTATGTTATTTTGTATTACTTCATCTGTGAGTTCTATCTTGAGTAATTCATGACAATGATGTTGCAGCTCAGAGTTTCTGTTAACAACTCTTAATCTTGGATCTTTTACTCTTCAACAACTGCTTCTTCAGAACTGTTGGATTGGGATTGGGGGTTTGTAAACTTTTATTTAACTTCCTGGTACTTTCTGAAGTTTAATTTTTGTGAGCCTTTCTTTGTTGTCTTTGCCTTCTAACCTGTACCTTTCTGTCTCTGGTTCATGGTCCAATTCACTCTTAATTTCTGGCCAAAGTGAAAGGGCATATATTTTTATGTTGAACTGTTTCTGAAGCAACCTCCTTTTTTGGTAGGTATATAGTTGAAATTATGATTCATGGTGTCATGAGAGCTTTCTGGCCAGCTTACACATCAGAAACTTTTCTTTCCTCTTGATTCATACCTCCCTAAGGGGATTTATCTTCTTGTTTTATCTATCGTCTGTTATGTTTGTCTTGCACTTTCCTGACTGATCATAAGACAAAACAATAATCTTAGTGGCCTCTGCTTTTCCTCAGTTAGATGTTGTTTGAAAATCTTCAGCTTGTTGGTTTGTTTCTCTCAGAAGGACTGTAATGATCTTTCAGGCTTTTGGTGTAGGAGGTCGATTAGTGTGCAAAATTTGGTAAATGAATCATGGTACTTTTTTTTAATACTATAACTTATCAGCAGTAACTTTTTTATGGAAGAATCTTGAAAATGGATAAATTGAAATCATAGGCTTTAGAACATCTTGTACTGTGTGGATAAAGATTTTGCAGGAATACCTCTGCAATTTATTTTAAATTTCATCTTGTTTTTAGCTTTGTTTAGGATGATGATATAAATCTTAGCCATATGAATGACATTTGCTTTTACTGGATCATTGTTAATTGGAATTAAATGGATATTGTATATCCAAAACAACGATTATAAAGAATTTTAGTTTTTAACTTCAACCAGTCACTTTTATGAAATGAATTTAGCCATAGGGTAGGGGTGTGAAGGTGCACTCCATCTACAATTGAAGGATTCTCATCTGTACAGGTTATTCAGTTTTGAATGTTCTTCGGTGTGTAGATTACAATTTGGTTTCTTGCAAATCCATTGTTTTAGTATATGGTCATAACGGTAGTAGATAATTGGCTAATCATTTTTCTCTGGATTACTTGACTTGTTCCACCAGTAATGTCACAGTTATAAAAAGTAAAACTGTATTTCATTTTGTTTTATTGCTTATTTTGTTATTTTTCTTCCCATAGGTGAGAAACTATGGGAGGTGCAGTGTGACTCACCTACTTTCACTGTAGCATGGCATCCGAAACGACCACTCTTAGCTTTTGCTTGTGATGATAAAGATGGCAAGTATGATAGCAGCCGGGAAGCTGGAACAGTTAAACTCTTTGGACTTCCTAATGACTCTTAATATGAGATGGAAAGTATGTTCGGCTGCAATGTACATTAACAGCATGCTGAATGAAACTTGTTACAGATGGCTTTCGTTATGGACCAAGAATGTATGAATTCCATTTTTAGATGATACTTTGTAGGAAATTATTTTTACACTTGTACCCTGTAATTTGAACTTCAACTGATGGAAAACTGAAACCAGCTAATCAATTAAATTGGAAATGTTTTGTTTAAAAATATATTTAGACAAATATTGTATGAATGTAACCTCTACAGGTTTTGCATTTGATTAATAAAAAAAGGCTTGAAATTTGGGATTACTTATTTAGTGTTTATTCCATTTGGAATGATACTTGCATATGTGTAATACGTGTCTTTACTATGTAATTGATTTATAAGTTTCATATTTAATTGTCACATACTTTTTAGATCTAAACAGTAATTTCATAAAAATGTATTTACAGGCTAGGGTCCTCCTAACTTATCAGTTTTTAACACAATGGGTTCCACTGTATGGAACAGTGTATGGAACTGTTTGTTAAGTCACTACAACGTTTTATACTTTGTTACATAGGAGACCATTCTAGATATTGGTCACTGGGAAGAATTGCTTCTGACATCTGTTCTATACTTACCTAAAAAAAAAGTTGGCGTCTATGACTTCTTGTCTCACTGTAGTTGTTTAACTTGAAATCAAGGTATTTGCATCTAAATTATTTTATAAAACAGATTCAGGTCATTTAATGAGTCTTTCTATCTGAATCTGAATCTGTATCCCTAATTCATTTTTGCCATTTTAATTTTGGATAAATTTAAGCCTCCCCTCTTTATACGGAAATAAAATTTAAATTTTGAGCATTGGCACTACCTTTAGAAGTGAGCAAGATTTTAAGAGAAGCAAGAAACAATATGGCCAGTGATGTCCAGATCAGCAGCATAGCAAGTAAAAGTTACAGATGTGATAATTTTGAGCTTGTTGTTTAAGATGTCTTAGAATGGTAGGCCTAAGAAGCCAAGCGTTTTTGAAACATTGCCACACAAACGCAGTTTCAGGCATGATTCCTCATTAAAGGTAAATGTTGTGCCTTAGAACATAGAACAGTACAGGCTATTCGGCCCACGATGTTGTGCCAAACTTTTACCCTCATCCTAAGGTCTGTCTAACCTCCACCCCTACCTTATACTATCATCCATGTGCCTATCTAATAGCCGCTTAAATACCCCTAATGAGGCCAACTCCACTACTCTCTCTGGCAAAGCATTCCACGTCCCTACCACTCTCTGAGTAAAGAATCTACCTCCACTCACTTTAAAACTATGCCCCCTCATAATAGCTACCTCCACCCTATGAAAAGATCTCTGGCTGTCTACTCTATCTATACCTCTGATCGTTTTGTACACCTCTATCAAGTCACCTCTCATCCTTTGTTGTTTTAAAGAGAAAAGCCCTAGCTCTCTCAACCTTTCCTTGTAAGACCTTCCCTCTATTCCAGGTAACATCCTGGTAAATCTCTGCACCTTTTCCAATGCTTCCACATCTTTCCTGTAATGAGGCAACCAGAACTGGACACAATACTCCAGATGTGGCCGAACCAGGCTTATGATTGTTTAATCTCAGTTTGTTCTCAAATCTCCAAAAGTAACCACATTGCGCAGCATTTTCCAAAAAGTTCTGAAGCAATTAAAAATGAAGTGATTTGAAAGACAAGTTTTCCATAAACCTGCTTAACAACCACAATCTCTGTTATGTATCAAGTGGAGTTGAACATTATAAATGCAAAAAAAGGCCTTGATTTGACTTTTTTAACGAAACTGTGACATTGGTAGTGTGGGGAGCCCATGCCCAGGTATGTCCTCTACAAAAGAAATGTCAGATTTTTACCTTATCTTCACAAAACAGGCTTCTGCATTATCAGTCATTGAAGTTGGATCACAATTGTGTTCAAACATCCAGATGTGTGCATATTTGACTAGAACGTTGCATGAACCTTTTACGATGTTAAGAACATGTTGGAATTTATAATGTTTGCTTACAGTGTCTGAATTCTGCACCGTGTCGAAGGAATTGTTCAACACTGTCACTTGGATTATCAATTTGGAAATTCTGACAGCTGTTAACCATTTAAATAAACGTATTATCTTTGCACATGCCCTATCTATAATCAGTGTTGGGGAGTTTGTAAGCCTATTAGCTTTCTCAAATTTTGAAAATTTAATTGCATTACTTATCAGCTGTAACTAAGGTCAAAACTTGTTATTAACAAGTTTCAAAGTTATATGCTACATTCCACCTGATGCGGTGAATTACATGAAGTTCAAAAGTTAAGTGCAAAATGACAATCTCATTTGCAACTCATGCATTGCTGCAATGTGCTGGCTGAAGGGAAAGTTACTGCATTTTTAAAAATCCATTAATCTTGTATGTAAAGGAGATGGAAAAGTAATTTAGACTTTAACAGAACATCATTGGATTTTTGGTTTGACCTTTCTATACTGGATAAATTAGATATGTAAATTTTAAGAACAGTTCACTACTATGTACTGTAAACCTGGTCAATAGAAACGTTGGATTTGTACTAATGCATGCATTATAAGACTGGCAACTTTGGCCCAAGCTATTGTTTCCATAAAAGCTTGATGCTGAAATTAAAGCTACCCTAATCAGATCATTTCTCACTGTATTTTGTGCAAATTGATACATGACTCAAAGAGCATCAATTTTGATTCTGCAAAATGTCTAACAGTACTTTATCCATCCAGGCTAATATATCTGGAATGTCTCACCAAAAGGTGGAGCTAATTGTTTCACGCTTTAATAGTAACTTGAATGGTGTTCGCTACTAACAGGATGCTGCCATGAATCCAAAACTGCATTCTGCCTATCACACAAGTAAGTAATGTGAAATATGCACTTCCATGCTGGTGTTTTATCAGGTAAAACCATACATCCCAAAGTCTGGTGGATTATATCAAACAGCATAAACATATTCTCTTGGCCCTTCCCAGCAAGGAAGGCATTGACCATCGCACAAACAATGCTGGAGAAATTCAACTGGTCACAGCATCTATGGGGAAGGAAACAGAGTTAATGTTTGAAAATCTTTCCAAAGAAGGTATGACTCTTAAGAACTGTTTGTTTCAGATCTTCAGCATCTACACTATTTTGCCTTTATTAAGATACTGACCATAGCCAGCTAGCCCATAATGGTAAGTGTTCAATATTAAATATGATTCTGCAGTTTGGTAACATTTGTTGGGTAATTCTGAGTGTGCACAGAGCTATGCTGAGAACCAATGTGGTTGGGCTGGATTGAAGTGGTTCATGTCTGTGTAGTAAAAACTACATACATAGTGGGCCCTGATCTTTGTAGACATAACATGTACACACATTGCACCTGTTTCAACTGAACAAAATAGGTGACAGCCATTTTTTTTTGTTCATTTTCAAGTGCAGTGCCTTGACCAATCTGACTGAACATGTTTGGTTTAAAATTTAGATAAAGCCTTACAGTTAATTGTCAGTCATTAGTAACTGGTGCATTCTTCATGGCTGCATGCCCACTAGCCACCCAAATCAATACACACTTGTCATTACAGTATAAATGTTGTATTTCCCCTTAAATTGATAGTTTTATGAATTGTCCTAATAAGTGCAAGACAAAAAGCTTTGCAAAAATGTTCAAGTTCTGGACTACTAAATAACTATTTATTAGTTGCATTGGACTCTATTGGAGATATTGGCAGACGCATACATCATACCACATATGAGGCAAAAACCTCAAACTCTCTTTCCTTTCCATTTGTTTTATTTATAGATATGAGTTTACTTGTAGCTATTTGGTTTATTAGTTATTTTTGGGTTAATTTATGTTTGCAGAGTTGCTTGAGTTAAATTTTAGTTAAATTGAGTTATAGTGCTTTTTGGTGACTTTGAATCTACTTCCCAAAATGTGTTTGATGATAGTAAACTCTGAGCTTTGGTTAAACAGACCTCATAATGTGGTATACTCCCATTGAGCAATAGAAGTCTCTGGATTTCGACTTATTTTACTGAAATCAAAGTGAACTGTACACAAATTAATTTGTTGGAATAATGTCACCCCAGCCGAATGGGATCATTTAAATGGGCTATCGAAGGTGCATGTGAAATATGTGCCAACTGGAAGCAAGCATGTATGCCAAAGTTTGGATCTCCAGGATAAATGGGTTTCAAGCAGGCACATGTTTAAGATTGGTTATAAGAAAGAAAATATTTCAAAAGTATTAAAGACAACTTAGAAAGACAGAGACAGTAGGAACTGCCGGTGCTGGAGAATCTGAGATAACAAGGTGTAGAGCTGAATGAACACAGCAGGCCAAGCAGCATCAGAGAAGCAGGAAAGCTGACGTTTCGTGTCTGGACCCTTCTTCAGAAATCGGGGACGTTAAGGGGATTCTGAAATAAATAGAGAGTGGGGGAGGCAGATGGAAGATGGATAATGGAGCAGGTAGGTGGAGAAAAGGGAGGAGGGTAACTTCTTCAAGGTAAGCATCCTTAGAAGAGGCTTTGCAGTGGGGCTAAAATCGATTAAAGGCAGATTAGCGGTTGATATTCCTGTGGCTTTAAACCAATGAATTGTTCAAGAGAGCATAGTATAGTATAAAATTAAAGGCAATTGGTGGATATTCTGCAAATATGAATTTCCAGAAGGCATTTGATAAGGTACCACGTGACTTGGTGATGAAAGTTTAAAGCCATTTTTACAGCAGTTGACAAATGAGCGCCATTGGACCAGCATTTAGTTGAATTCAAATTGCACCATCAGCCAAACCATTACTTTAGATTCTGAATTGCAAATCCCATGGCATTACCACTGCACTAACCCACTTGATTATCTCAAACGAGAACAGAAATTGCTAGAAAAAGCTCAGCAGATTTGGCAGCATCTTTGGAGAGAAATCGAGTTAATATGTCAGGTCGAGTGACCCTTCCTCGGAACTTTCTTCTTGAAACATTCTCGTAAAACGTTTCTGCACCCTGTCTGATTCTTTACATCTTCCTAAAATAGAATGCTCAGAGTTGGACAATATTCCATTTAAGACAGAGTGAGTACTTTATAAAGATTTGCCATACCTTCCTTTTTTGTTCTAGCTCTTAAACACAGCGCATATGACTTATTTATTAACCACTTTCTCAACCTTCCCTTTTGCCTTCTATGACTTGTATACACCGATCCCTAGGCCTCTGTTCCTGTACTCATTTAGAATTTTATATTGCTTCTCCTTCCTAAAAAAAAGTCCTCTTCACACTTCTCTGTATTAAGCTTTGTTTGCCACATATCTTTCTATTCCGCTAATCCTCCATGTCCAATGTTCTCCTACGTGCAGTTCAATATACTTATAAGTTTGCCACCTGCAGTGTTGGAAATTGTGCTCTATGTTTCAAAGTCTCAGTCTTTAACACAAGTTAAGACAGGCACTGTCTTAACACCGACTCCTAGAGGACCTTACTGTGTATCTTCCTCCATGTCACCATTAGCTGCAGATGATGAAGCTGGATGCATCTTAATGACTTGCTTTTTGCCGCAAATTTAATTAATTGAATTTAAATCCTCCAAATACCCTGTCACTGGATCCTTAGCCTAGTCCTCTGGATGTATAATAACAATGTTACTACTTCCTATTGACAATCTACCCAATTTACTGCCATTTTCCTTAGTCTATTAACCATTATATATAAGGAGACCGCCATGCTACTTTACTATTTCAAGTTATTTCACAAGGTCGATAAAGCAATAATTGAGCTGGATAGAGAAAAGATTTATATTTCTCCAATTTATTTTCCTACTAACAAAAGTTGATTAAGAACATAACCCTTATTGCAAGGGGCTCATGTGGGCACGGTGGTAATGTCAATTGAGTCATTCTAGAGGGCATTGCATGATCACTTAGATAGAGTAGGGTGCAAGGGGAAAAGCAGGAGATTGGCACCTTGATAATGATCCTTGTTTGAAGAGCCAGTGCAGGCACAATTTTCTGAATGGCACACAGAACACAGCATAGTTACAATGCAGAAAGTGGCCAATGTTTGAACCAGGAGGCTTGGATTCAAGTCCTACCTGTGCCAGAGGTGTGTAACAACATCACTGAACAGGTTAATTAGAAAATATCTATAAACATTGTTCAATGTGTATAATACTTTGAAAAACAGGTTTTACCTGCCAGAGGTTTTCTACCCATTTTCAAAATTAATAAACCCCTAGACAAGAAACAATTCAATTATGAGAATGCATTTCTGCCTTATTATTTTGAACTGGATCTTCTTCACAGAACATGCAGAGTTCATCATGAGAAAAACATCCTTTGCAGAAAGTGGACTGTTTAAATGGTTGAGTGAGAAATTGCCAGCTTCGTTTGAGTATTACCAGAAAATTGCACTACCACTTTTTGTACAAGGTTAGTGCTTGTTAGTAAATAGAAGTACGATGTGGATTTGCCAAGACAACCATTATTTTTTCTCTTCAATGTGATCTGTTGCTGAATTTAAAGATCACGGGGAGATTTGTGATATTTCTGTACTCAGTTTTAAGGCCAAAAGTGCTGATATCTGTAAAGCATTGATGGCACGAAACCAAGATTATGTCCTCGTACACTACTTGTAAAACAAATACCAAACAAAATGTGTATAAGCTAAGCATTACGTTACAATATGGATGAAAAACATGATCGATTCTAGAAATCTAAAATAAAAATTGAAAATGCCAGAGATGAACAGTAGGTTTCTCACTGGAGACAGAAATAGTGTTAATCATTCTGCTGGGGAGGAAATGTTTGCCAATGCGACTTGAAAATTGCACTGGATCCTGCTTCCTCCAGAATGTGAGGCAATTTTCAAGATGACGGGAGTAGGGAATCTTCTTGCCTCCAATTAATGGCTTATTAAGTTCCTTGAAGAACCTGTTAACAGAAGAGCAAGAAGCAAAACTTCAAAGTAAAAATTGCCGAGTACAATCAGTCAGGTGCAGGTTAGTGTGTAGCTGCCAGGTTTGAAGTGGGCCAAAAAGAAAGTTTAATGTTGAAAAAATTCAGGAATCAGAAATCTTGCACCAGATCATCTATTTTACCTACCATTGGACATTTATTACATTTAATGTGCCTAGCCTTCTGAGGTACAGGTTGCTTTGTCATCAAGGCATCAGGGCTTTTGTACTTCCTTCACCCCCAACACCTCCCCACAGCCCTACGGCACCTTCCCCTGTAACCAGCGAAGGCGTAACACCTGCCCATTTACCTCCTCCCTCCCCAGTATCCAAGGGCCCAAACATACCTTCCAGGTGAAGCAACACTTCACCTGCACTTCCCACAATCTAGTCTACTGCATTCGCTGCTCACAATGTGGTCTCCTCTACACTGTGGAAACGAAACGTAGACTTGGTGACCGCTTTGCAGAACATCTACGTTCTGCTCGCAAAAAAGACCCTGAACTAACCGTTGCCTGCCACTTCAATGCATCACCCTGCTCCCTGGCCAACATCTCTGTCTCTGGCTTGCTGCAGTGTTCCAGTGAAGCCTAACGCAAGCTGGAGGAACAACACCTCATTTTCCGCTTGGGGACCCTACAGCCCTCTGGACTCGATATTGAGTTCAATAATTTTAGGGCTCTATCCTATCGTTTACTCCCTACCCCACCCAACTCTCTATTTTCTGCATATGAACTGACATTTTTCCAGTCACCATCAGTTCTGAGGAAGGGTCACCAGACCCGAAACGTTAACTCTGTTTTCTCCTTCACAGATGCTGCCAGACCTGCTAAGCTTTTCCAGCAACTATGTTTTTGTTCCTGATTTACAGCATCCGCAATTCTTTTGGTTTTTATTTAGGGCTTTTGTATGCTTGTGCCTTGCAGGTACCTTCCCTTTCTTGGTTAAGCTCAATGCCACTAATTGGGCACCGACTCTCCTAAGCCCTAATTAGCGCTTTTACCTTTTAAAACAGCATCATGTGAATGTCTCTCATGTGGCACAGGTTTGGGAAGTGGAAATTGTTCAGACATTGTAGAGTCAAAATCAAACCCATTGTTTCAGCCTTTCATCAGAGTTTTGATTTCCAACATATTTTCGATTGCAATCCCTGGTTTGTAAATCTTTATCCTATTACATATTAGCTGTGTAAGGAAGAAGCGACAGAAGGAAAGTAAATGGGACGTCAGTGACAACCACATTAGAAATAAATCAGTGGATAACCCTCCTACTTTTTCATGTAAGTTCCAAATTTCTTTCAATTCATTTTATGCTCTTTTGCATCAAGCAGCCAATAAAATAGACCAGTCCTTTAGACCTTGGTTATATGGCTGACTCTCCTTATGGTGCAGTGATTCAAGTTTGATTTTATTTACAAATTCACCTCTTTAAGCATGAGAACAAACTGTTCAATCAGTTCATGCTGATCTAGATGAACACTTGTTAATGTAAGGATTTAATGAATGGGCTACAATAGAATGATTATTTCAGAAAAAATGTCCAGAAAATAAAACATAAATTGACATAAGACTTTATGCATACACTGTAGTGATATTTCAACTGTTTGTCAATAGATGGCAGTATGTCCTTGATAATCAGCATCAAAGAGGCTACACTTAAAAACGCAAAGAATATTTCATTCTTGTTAATCATTTATTGTTATAATTAATTTAATTATGTAAGTTTGAAATTTTGTTCTCTGGCATTGAATTGTCGTCATTGACGATAGCCATATCTTATGTTCGTTAAGGCACATTTTGTTAACTCTAAAGCAAAATACAGCAGATGCTGGAAATCCGATAACAAGTCACAGTCTGTGTTCCTGTTTCTCACTCTGCTGTCAGACCTGCTGAGTGTTTCTGGCATTTTCAGTTTTCATTCCACACAACTGAGTAAAGAGGATTCTTTGCTGAATTATCATTTTATACGTTTCTGCAGGATATATTATGTGTGATGTGGACTGTGTGATAAGTTTAGGTTTTGAGTTAATACCATGTAGGTTTTCCATGTGTATGAAATTAATAATTAATTTGTAAGTGTTTCTGTAGTCATGGTGATTTCTTTTAAAACAGTTTAATGAGGCCCAGCTTTATAATGTCAGATACATTAGAGACATTTAAGCGACTCTTGGATATGCACATGGATGATAGTAAAAAGTAGGATATGCAGGGTAGTTTGATCTTAGCAGGATAATAGGTCGGCACACCACCTTGGGCTGAAGGGCCTGTACTGTGCCGTACTGTTCTATTTTCGATGTTTTATGTATAATTAATTGGATTTTATGTACATTGGTAGCATTTATTACTGAACGATATAACTAAACTCCAGTTTAGAAGGTCAGGATATTTTATCTAGTTTAAGGGTATATCCCATATCTTGCAGTTTTTTGTTTTTAAGTTTTTCTTTCAGTTTTGGAAGAGTCTTGTAAAGTCCTTCAATGAAAATGCTTGTATAGACCAGTCCTTCTGAGAAGCAAACAATATAATGAAACTTAATTTTCTTACAGTAAAGAGTTATCAATAGTTCCAGACTGGAAATGTTCAGATACAGTCTTGAAGAGGTTACTTAAAAGCTGACTATGTTTAAACTCCGTTGCACTTTAACTCCAGAAGTAATCCATCTGCAGGTCCAGTTTATAAATTAAAGTCACAAATGATTTGAACATATCAAGATGTTAGAGTCAGGGACTCTGGTGTTTGTACTTTATGAGTGATTTTTTTTGGGTACTGTAAAATATGTTTTTGGATACTGTACTAGGTATGTGTTTTGGGTACCAAACAAAAGATGTTGTTTTTCTTTTCAATTTATGAAGGAGCATATTGGGATTAATGGGATTATACGTTTACTGTTTAAAAATCTTTGAATTTACAAGTAGCTGGTTTGGTTTATTCTATTTTGTCTTTACATCTTTTGTTAGTAAACCTCTGTTTTATTGTTTAAATAAAATCTATAGTACTATGTGCTTATGTTTCAGTAGGAGATCACTTCATTAAAACCAAAACAAAATCTGATCTCCAAGCTTGGTTTCATTCTGGCATCTGATTTGTCCAGTAATAACATCAACTGGAGTCATAATATAGACCATATTTTAAAGCAGTCTTCTAATGCAGTACATTATTAGGAGGTTGTACACCAGTGTTTTTATCTGTAGGGGTGACCTGTACTTGGCTATGTAAAGTGACTTGTACTTGACCACACTAAACAGCCCATGCCTGCTTACAAGATGGCAGACAGAAGCTAAGGAAAACTAAGCAGCCTGCTCACACAGTGAAATACAATGGTATCTTTGAACAAAACTGCCAAGAGGTCAGTAAAAGAACGCAGTATGTTCCCATCCAAGACTGTTCTGGTAAAAGGATGCCTTAGGATAGATAAATGACCAATTCCAGCTTTATTAATGAAAGGATGATTGTCCCAGTAAATGAACAACATCAGGTGGTAGATAAGGTCCTTAAGTAGCCGCAAGGATAACAGCTAAAGTTATTTTGTAGTAAATAGTTGCCTCTTTGAAGCTACAAGCACTATTAAATGTTTCTAGCTAAAAATGCTTTAATCATAGCCAGGATATAATACAAGCCTTAAAAATACTTTTAAGCTTAGATGTGAAGATTAACTAGCCTGACGAGATGCCTTCACTTATGCCTTGAACAAGACAGATTGGTTACAACGCATAAATTACAAAATGCTGACAGTAGAATTAGTTGTACAATGTTATAATTAACTTTACCGCGCCGCTGTTACTAGAATGTAAGTCGGTTTAGTCATATTGTATTCTGAGAAATTATCTGTATGTGACATTTTAATGTATGTTATTTTTTCAAGTGGGAGTGTAATATATTATGCTAGTCACGCATTTTGTTATGCTATCCTCTCTACCATTACCCTATTCTTCACTGGGCCATAGCCTTCCAGTCATTTGTCATTGCCTTCCCCAGGATGACTGGCCAGCAGTCTGTTCTGCTAATCTGGCTGCCACCAGGCATTTTAGTGAGATATACAGGCTCATGATCAACCTGTTTGTTATGAATGCATTTCATGGCCAACAGGTCGTTGTGTGGGACTCAAATCCAGAGATCCTGTCTCAAAGCTGGAGGTGCAACCACTGTGCCACAAGGCAGCTTGTTTCTCTGTTGGGAAGATGTAAATAAAGTTAGTTCAACTTTATTTGGCTGCCTGAAGCTGAGCCCGTGCTAATCTTACTTGGTGCAATGCACAACAACTGTTAGGACGTAGGTTGACCTACCCGAAATAGTGGTGGAATCAGAACTCGTAATCCTTTCAAAAGGAAGTAGATAATTTCATAAAATCATAGAAGAATCATAGAATCCTTACTGAGCTGAACGAGGCCATTCAGCCCATTGAGCCTGCACCTATCCTCTGAAGAACATTGCACCCAGATCCAGCCCCTCCACCCTATGCCCATAATATTGCGTCTACCATGGCTAATCCACCTAAGCTGCAGATCCCCAGGTGCTACAGGGCAATTTAGTATAGCCACTTTCCCTAACCTGCACATTTTGGATCTTTCAATTTATTGAAAGTGAAGACAAGACTAAACAGTGAGTAGTGCAGGCATCTGTGATGTTCAATTCTACAATTCTCAAGCAAGAGATACAGAACATGTACTTGTTAAATATGTTTATTGCACCTGTTAGGGTGACTTAATTAATGATTGGAAGTGCTGACAAACAGTCATCAACGTGTTGCTTGTGACACCAATTGGCATTGTGTTACTGAGCAAGATGCAGTGATGGATAATGTGTTTGTACAATTTCACTTGACATTGGTAACAGATTTATTTGGCTGTATGTTATTTATTACTGTACAGAATTTTGTGGATTGTGGCTAGGTCCCTCTGAGTCAGCAGTGTAGCTCCAGTAAACATCTTTCCTGTCATCTACTTCAGAATTATGAGTGAGTTGCTTTGGTTACAACTTAGATTGATTGAGAATAAAACCACAGATTTTTCATATAGTTTTAAATTACCATCACCCACCTCAAGGGGAAACTATTTTGTCTGTTATCTCATGGGTACAAATATTATGCACCACCAGGTTCAGGAACAACTTCTTCCCAGCCATTATAAGACTGATGAATGCATTCTCTAGCCTCAAATAATACTAATCTTGCTAACATTGATCTCGCCTAGTGCATACCCTGTGCAATGTAACATGTATGCCTCTGTGTAAATCTTTTTACAGCCTCTGATCTGTACATTCTTGCTTACTACGATCTGCCTGTACTACTCGCAAACAAAGCTCTTCACTGTACTCTAGTACGTGACAGTCAATCTATCAATCAATCATTATATCCAACACAATTTAGCAAGGGGGGTGTTATATACTATCCTTGGCCACATTGGTATTATGTATGTATTTGAGACTGATTGATCTGGTGAAAGAAAACTGGTATGTGAGGAATGGCCAAAAAGGTGTGAAGACCAGAGGGTGAAGTTGTCCTGTTATTTGTTAATGTTTTTTGAGTGAAATTCCTAACTCTTGGTTTGTAATGGCTTGCAGGGACTTTTCTCATGGAATCTTCCACCCTTCACCTCATTCATCACCTCTGGCATCCAGTAGAACAAAAGAAGCAGAAGTGGTCATTTCTACTGCAGTTTCCAGAGTTCATGCTGCTGGTACAATATTTAAAACTCAGTTGCAAAGTGCTTCAGATGCTGCAAGCCAGCAACTGCATTTCACACTGTGCTCTGCCCTTCAATCACCAAGGGAATGGCCCAAAAATGCCAATGAGGTCCTCACTTTTCAGCTAAGAACCTGGTGCATGGAGTAATGGAGAGAAGGGTCAGCCTTTTACCTGTCAAAGGAAACCTTGCCTCCAGAAAATGTTGGTTTAGATACTGATAGAGGCATGGGTTATTGTGGTGTCCTGAGTTAAACAGACTGCACGTCTGCGTTGGAAGAGGTTTAATGATCTTCTGTGCTCTGCAAGGGTAAGTGCCGCTATCTTATCTCTGTTACCTCACACAAGGCTACCACGCACTCTAACTCTTTTGCTGAACATACATCTCACCAAGGCTCATGGACTACAATGCTCATTATTGCTCCATCGTGTTCAGTCAACAGTGGTCACCCACCTCATCCTTCCTAAATCACTAATATTCTCACCCCTCTATGTTTCTTAGTCACTCACTGGGGTACCTCACCACCTCACCGTTTTCCTGTTCCCTTTTTGTTTATTTATTCACAGGACACTATGGAATCATGGAGCTGAGCACGTGCTTGGTCTCCAGTGCTCCACTGAATGTCAGAGACGACGGATATTTCTTCCACAACCAACTGTGCAGATATGCCAGCAATGTGCTCACTAGATTCTGCTCCCAAATGTAATCTAGTTAGAGTTTTGATCGAGGTGAAAGTCTCTGAGCTGGGAGAGGGGCCTTGCCCATGCATCCTCTAAGAATTTGGTGGCTTCCTTCTCAGAGACTTGGTGGAGCTGAGGATTTCTGAAGCTCACTATTTCTTAGTAGAGGTTCACCAAGTGTCCCCGCTGACTACCTAACAGAAGCGAGGGAATTACTTGAGTAAGAGAGAGAAAAGATTGTGCAGATTAAGAATCGATTAGCAAAGGTATTAATTGGACAGCAGCTCTGCTCAGTGAAGCTGACTGGATTGGTTGCCCACTGAGATCTCATCAACCCCACATGACCAGTTCTCTGGTGAAACCAAATATTTTTCTCCTCATGCAAAGTGGAATGTCTGTCAGCCTTCACCCATACCATCAAAATAAAAATGGAAAGAACTGTGGATGCTGTAAATCAGGAACCCTGTTGGTCTTGGCTTTCTCAGGGTTGTTTTGGACTAATTTCCCCTGAAAAGAGAGGGGTTGAGTGTGATGTAAGTGCATGGAAGAGGTGCTTGTGATGATGCAGGAGGTGGGGACACGATGGCTTAGTGGTATTATTGTTGAACTGTTAATCCAGATACCCAGATAATGTTCCAGAGATTTGAGACCCTGGTGTTTGGTAGAAATTAAATTCAATAAAAATCTGAAATTATGAGGCTAATGATGACCATGAATCCATTGTCACTTGTTGGGAAAACCCATATAGTTCACTTTTGTCCTTTAGGGAAAGAAACTACCAGCCTTACTGGTCTGGACTACATATGGCTGCAGACTCACAGCAATGTGGATGACTCTTAACTGCCCTCTGGGAAATTCAGGATGGGCAAAAAAATACTGACCTTGACAGCAATGCCCTCATTCCATGAATTTAAAAAAAAGGCAAAGTTACACTTTGATGTGGACAACACTGATGCTAAAGACCTTGTGCAAAGATTGAGCTAGGGCCTGGCCTGTACATATTTACACCCACATTGCGAGCAAGAATATGGAATCAGTTAGGACTGTAGACATCTCTGCAAAGAAATGTTCATTCTTCGCATCAGCTTTTAAAAAGAGCGCACTGCCATTTAAGGCTGAGAGATGTACACTGGGCAGTTTACCTACTCACTCAATCAGCTGCTGTGAAGCACAAGGCACTGAGGTTCAGAATGCTCAAGCATTTGAGGACATCTTTTCAGTCTGCACGCTGTCTAAAACTTTGAAGGATCACTGATGGAAGAGTCAAAGGAGAATCCTCAGGATTACTATCAACCTGTTGGCTATCATGAGAAACATTACTGTACAACACTTGGATCTGATACCCTGATAGCAGCTTTAAGAGCTATCTGACTTTAATGCCATATAATGTTAGTTCACCATCTTATGATTATTGCTTTTTCCTTAATGATCAGTAGGACATGCGATGAACAGTTACTTAAAAATGGGATCAGCTGAAGATATCAAGCGTACAATCAGGTTGACAATGAGACATTTACTCAGCAACAGGACACAAGTACTGAAAAAGTACTGAAGTACTGAAAAAAAATAACAAGATCCACAGACCTTCATACTAAGCAGAAACTGCTTGCCATATTACCAAGAGTACTTTAAATAAGTAAAGGAATTCCCAAATCTGATCATTCGTCCTAGAGTTACATTTCAGTTATCTTGGTATGCCAATCACATGGGTCACTTTGTCCTGTATGGTGTTAAGCTTTTTGAGCGTTGGAGCTGCAGTCATCCAAACTAGTGCACAGTATTCCATCAAACTCCTGACTTGTGTTTTGTGGATGTTGCACAGGTTTTGGGGAGTCAGGAGATGAGCTACCCGATGCAGGATACCTACAATCTGCTAACCTGCTCTTGTAATCACGGTATTTATGTGACTTAAGTAAAATAGACACTGGAGATCTGAAACAAAAACAATTTACTGGGGAAACTCATAAGGTCTGGAAATATTTGTAGAGAGAAAAACAGAGTTAACATTTTGAGTCCAGTGGTCTTTCATCGGAACAGTAACAATGAGTGAAGATGAAATATTAACTCCCTTCTGATGTATTCTGGATTTATAGTCTTTGTTGTAGTATCCAGTGGATGATATGTTTTTTTAAAATTAAAAAACATTAAAGTAATATTCACTTCCCACCAGGTGCAATCCCAAATTGTTGCAGCTATAGTCTATATTAATTCAATGATTTGTTGCAATGTGCTAAAGAGGCATCATGATATGGATGAAAAATTTTATGAAAAAGAGAAACAGTTAGTCAATCTGATCTGATTAAATTGTTTAATATGTAATCATCTGTTGATAGTGGTAATTGCTGGGAGTCCTTGGCAATTTAAATGCAAGTACAATACTTCAAGGCATTATTTAATTTACATTTAAGGAGAATTATAATTGGGTTATGAGAACTTGAAAACAGCTAAGTATTGTCAGATGTTCAAAAATCTGTATGGCTATATCATACATTTCACAAACTTGTTTTCTGTTAGAAATTTCAATAGCCATGTTATTGAGTGGAAAACAAAGAAGATTTTTGATGTTTCTTTGTTTGAATCTTTCCTCTGCAAATTCTACATTTTCCGAATTGTGGTTAAAACTGAGGTTCAGTTGCTGTTAACTAGCAACATAGAGAAATTGAATTGTTTACTTCCTCACCCACAGTCTATTTTTCTTAAGGTTGGGTAAAATTAGTTTCATATTTTTTAACAAAGCCTGTTTCAATGGTTGGTCTAAAAGTTTCATTTTGTTTTTGTCATGTGTGAATTTCAATGTCATTCAATACAAAAAAATCACTTTATCTAGTGTGTGATGTACTCTAATGCATTTCCATTTTTGCAATGCCGTTCAATGTGATGGCCCTTACCTTTTAACAACAAAGTCCAATCATCAATCAATATATTAACATATGTTTACCTTACCGAGCAATATTATTATGGCGTGTGAAATTGGAAGCAGATTTTGAAACTACCTGTCAAACTGTTCACTTCTCCAGAACAGGGTTTCACCATTGAACAGGACACCTTTGAGCTGATGGGAACCAAGTTGCTTGACAGAATGTGCCCAGCACCATGAAAAACGACTCGCCACTTACCAGCCAAGATTGATATTGTCTAAGTCTTGATGGATATGGACACAAACTGCTTCAGTACTTGAAGATTAACAGCACTGAATGTCCACAAATCATCAGTGATCGTCTTCACTTCTGATCTTATGATAGATGGAAAGCAATTGATGATACATCTGAAGAAGGTTGGGCCTCGTATACTAACCTGCAAAACGTCTGCGAGAAGTCCTGGTGTAGAAGTGATTGACTTCCAACAACTAGAAGTACATTCCTTTATGCGAGGTATGACACCAATCAGTGGAGAGTTTTCCCAATTTCCTACTGACTCTGGTTTTGTGAGTGCTCCTTAATGCCACACTCAGTGAAATGCTGCCTTAATACTGAGGGCAGCCACTCTCACCTCATCTCTGGATTTTACTTCTTTTGTCCATGTTTTCACCAAGGTTCTAACAACATCATGAGCTTAGTGCCTCTCATGGAATTCAAACTAGGCTTCAGTGATCAGGATATTGCTAAGTACTTTGTGATAATACTGTTGACGATCCCCTCTATCGATTTTACTGATGATTGAGAGGAGACTGATTGAGAGTAGGTCTCACTGGCTGTGTTGGATTTGTCCTTTTATTTTTGTACAAGGTGTACTTGGGCAATGTTCTACAATATCAAGAAGATGCCAGGTTTGTAGCTATATTGGAACAGCTGAGTTAGGGTACAGACTGTTCTGGAGCACAAGTCTTCAATGCTCTTGCCAGAATGTTAACGAGGCTCACGGCTCTTGCAGTATTCAAAGCCTTATTGTCTCTCTTGATATCACGTAAATAATCGAACTGGCCGAAGACTGGTATCTCTGATGCTGGGGACCACTTAAGATGAATCATCCAGTTGTCACTTCTAGCTGAACATGATTGCAAATGATGTGCTTTTGTACTGATACACTTGGGCTCTCCAGTCATTGAAGACAGGGCTATTTGTTGAATGTTCTCCTCCAATTATTAGTTTAATTATCCATCACTATTCATGACTGGATGCGGTAGCACTGATTGTGATTAGATTGATTGTGGGATTGCTTAGCTCTGATTATCACTTGTTGCTTCTGCTGTTTGATATGTATGTCACCTTGTGTTGTAGCTTCACCAGGTTGACACCTCATTTCTAGGTGCGATTGGTACCACTCCTGGCAAGCCCTCTTGCACTCTTCATTAAACTTGCTTTGCGTTTTACCTTTTGCTAATTTCTTTTGGGTGGCTGTAGCATTGAGATTATTTTAATGGTCTATCGATCTTGAGGTCAGGCCTAATGATCTGGAAACATTAAATCAATCCACTGTAGCATCTAGGGGAATTTAAATTCACTTGAATAAATCAATCTGAAATACAAAAGGCCGTTTTAGTAATTGTGGCCATAAGATCACTGGATTGTTATTAATACCCACTTAGTTCATTAATGCTCTTTTGGGAAGGAATCTACTATTTTTACTCTGTCTGCAATCTAGGCATGTAGCAATGTGGTACATTCTTAATTGCCTTCTGAAACGGCCTGGCCTACTACTCAGTCATACTCAAGAAGGAGGCTCATCATCGACTTCTTGAGGGCAGTCAGGGATGGAACATTAATTTACCATTGATGCCCACATCCACTCACTATATGATTTTTGTTTCTGTCATGCGAAAGGAATGGATAACACTGCTTTTGTCTCTGGGTCGAGTGTTTCATGCAGAACCTTTTAAGTCAATGCAAAGTTCTTTAACACATACAACACCAATCTCAGTAGACTGTAGCATCTTTAAACTACTCTAGGAATCACTAATCATTTCTATAATTGTAGTAACAATGTTAAGATGTGTTGAACTCCAAATTGTCATTGTGGATATCAAATTAGAGCCACAGACAGTCTTCAGGATTCGCCTACTCCGTGTATTTTCAGTAGATGCTCCCTGTATGTGCGATAATGTCTCCACCAAAATTACTGTGTCTGCAGCACATCACAGAAGCATGTATATTTTGTGGAAACAAAACAGAAATTGCTGGAAAAGCTCAGCAGGTCTGGCAGCATCTTTGAAGGAAAAAACAGAGTTAACATTTTGGGTCAGGTGACCCTTCCTCAGAACTAGGTTTTGTGGATCCCATTTTGGAGTCAAAATGTCAGTCAAGGAGATTAAGCATTCGTGTCAAGGAATGAAACTTTGCAATCTAGAATTTTCTCACAGGCACCATGGAAAGTTCCATCACATAAGCTTATTTGTAACCACCCCTACTGAGTGGTTGCAGATTACACAGGTCACCTAACCATCCTTTCGTCCTTAAGTAATGTATTACAAAGATCTTGTGATGAAGAGAATAATAAGTAGCTAAAACATGTGAATTCCACAGCATATTGTTTGTATTGATTTTCTATTCTTCTTTACCCTGTAACTTCTCACACAAACGCGGGCTGAAAAATGCTTTCACACCACGTTTCCAAATATATCTGTGTTGAAAAAGACCTGGTCTGACAAGACCTAGATTTTCTTTACTAGATTTAATTCCCTCTTCTTTACTATAGAAAGCATTTCTACAGTGGATTAAAGATGTGTGGACTCCTGGAATGGCAGCCGAGTGTTGGCTGCAGCAATAGCAGAGCGGGGAGTTCTGGCTGTGGTAGGCCTGGAATGTGGACTCTTTTGGCAGAGGTGGGTCCTTGACTGCGGTGATGTCGGTGTCTGGAGTGGGAGCTCCTGGTTGTGGTAGGCCCGGAGCAGGTACCTTGCAGAAGTCCTTGAGCCATGTTTGGGACCTCAGCCGTCGAAGAAGAACTCTATTTAAGTACTTTCTTTTTATTCTTTTGTGCCTCAAAATGGTGCCAAATGGTGGTAACAGAACACTTTTCACTGTATCTACTTAGATATATCTGACAATGAATTGTTCATTCAAAGCATTTACATCAAATTATGATTTGTGAGACAACTCATTTCTAGCCATTGCCTATAACAGCAACACAATTTGCATTTATATATTGGCTGTAATGTCCTAAATGTTTCAAGCTGCTTCACAAGAATGTTTTCATACGACACCAGTGTCCAGGTAACACATTTCAATTATATTCCCAATAATGTTGAATAAATAAGAGTGCATTATCCATTGGCATGTGAATACTACGGCAATACTGGTCAATTTAATGGTCTTTTAGGCCAGAGGTCTACGATCAATTACTGTATTTAAAACATGACCATATATCATTGCATTACGGCTTTTCAACTTGACAAGAGCTTATAAATTTAACTGTCAAAAGGTTCCTTACTCCTCAGCAGACTTTCACTAATGTTCCTAAAATTATTTAAACTGACATGGTCCCCACAGACTTCAAAAAATCCACCCACTCGATGAAACTACCAACATCAGGCAAGATTGTAATTCACAGCAGGCACTTAAACGGTGACCAGTGTGACTTCACATGAATATTGATCACAAGCACCTCATTTCCCATCTTGTTGAATTGACTCATTGCGTACAGTTCTGGTCACCACACTACTAGAAGGATGTGAATGCTTTGGAGAGGGTACAGAAAAGGTTTATCAGGATGATTCCTGGTATAGGGGATTTTCGCTGTGAAGAAATGTTGGATAAACTGGGTTTTGTTTTCACTGGGATGCAGGAGGTTGAGGGGGCGACTTGATAGAAGTTTATAAGATTGTGAATGGCGTGGATAGAGTGGAAAGTATGAGGATTTTTATCAGGGTGACGGGATGGGTCAATTACTAGGGGACACAGGTTCAAGGTGCAGGGGGATGGTAATGTTTAAAATAGATGTGCGAGGCAAATTTCTTATACCAAGGGTGGTGAGGACCTGGAACACGTTGCCAGACGAGGTGGTCAAAGCAGACACAAAAGCAGCATTCAAGAAGCGCTTAGACGAATATATGAATAGGAAGGGAATAGAGGGATGCGGATCCTGTTCGTGAAGATAGTTTTAGGGTGGAAGGAAAAAATGTGTCAGCACAAGCTTGCAGGGCTGAAGGGCCTGTTCCTGTGCTGTATTATTCTTTATTCTTTGATATGGGCTATATAAGGTGACCAAAAGTATTGGTCAAAATGGGAAATTTTAATGCATGATTTAAAGAAGGAGAAAGAAGTAGAGATGCAAAGATGCCTTAGGGAGAGAATTCCAGAGACATGGGTCTTTACAATAAAGACATGACGATCAATAGTGGGCAATTAAAATCAGGGATGGATAAGAGGCCAGAATTGAAGAAGCACTGGAGCATTGTAGGGCTGGAGGCAGTTACAGATACTGAACGGGTTCAGGCCATGGTTCATGAGAATTTTAAAATTGATCCATTGCCAGACCAGGAGCCAATGTAGGTCAGCAAGCGCAGGAGCCATATATAATTCAATATTTACAATGTCACACACTTGGGTATGACCTGGATGATCAAAATCTCTTGTTACAGCCGATTCAGGGGGATGCACTGATTTCTTTTCCCACTCCTCTACTAATTACAAAAGCGTGATTTTAAAAGGGAGGTAATATTCCCAATTATATATGAAGCTGTATGTAGTTTTGTATCAGAATAAAGTGAGTCAGATTGTTCAACTTAACAGATATTAAAAAATGCAAAAAAATTGAGAAAGATTTGCATAAAAATGTTTTTTCAATGTGCAAGTATGCTCAATCACTCTTCTGAAATTATAACACACACGCACACACAAAACAAGCCTAGAAAAATATAAATCTCTGCAGAGTATTATCTTTAAGGAACCTCAGATTAAATTCAGAAAAAAAGGTAATTCTCGAACTGTCCAAATAGCTGCTTTGAAAGATGTAACTCGTCAAAAACTCAAAATAAACATGCATGGCAAATGACATTATAAATTAATATTTAGACAATACATCTTCATTAGACTATACATATCACTTTTCTTAAAGTCCCAGATTGTAACAGTTCATATCTACTGTTTTCATTTTGAGTTCACTGTGGAGAGATCTGAAAATTTCTGTTCGGTTATCAGCACAAAACTAAACATAATAGAAAAATCTAAGTAAGCAGAATAAAATATTGATAGGAAAAAAACATAAGCAGAACACAAGGGGGTTCAGTATAATAAGTATGTATTTATTTTCTTGTGAATTGAACTTTTTTTGATAATATAATATGTAAAGATAATATTTTGTTTCCAGAGACCTTACATGTTGAGTTAATCTCTGAGTCAGTTCTACGTAAATATCCGCAGTTCTAAAGTATTGATTGTGCGATATTGTTTGTTTATACTTGCAGTATTCATTTACTGCAGAATACCAAATTTACAATTTAAAACTTATTTACAATTTATTGTGACAGAATAGCTAATTCAATTCACTCCATATGTACTGCAGACTTTAAACTGTAGAATTTAAAATGTTTCAAAATTTCTGTAGAATTGAAGGTTTGTCCAAATGGTGGAATGGTTAAAAAAGGTGTTCCATGTTAACTTTTTATGCCTTAATTGTTTGTTCCTCCTTGCTTCTATTTCAAATGTCACTTTCATTTTGAAGAATAGCAGAATAAATCAGGAATTAGAGAAACAAAAAGTCTCCATCAAAGCTATTCATTAGCATCTGAGAAATGAAATCAGATTAATACTCAGATGACTAGTTCTGACAAACAGTATGTGTTCAACCTTATGATTTTCTCTTTTCTAATGCAGTTGCATTGCAATGTATTTCCATACTTTTTTCAGTTTTTATTTCACACTTCTAGCATTCCAGACTCCTCTCCAATTTCTATAACCTGTATTAGGTGACGTATAGAACACATGCTGTTTGTGGCGAATTTCCTTTATCTTAATTGTTATCCGGCTTCTAGGTGATAATTGTATGGAAACTGGGACTTGTGATTGCTTAACTTGAGTGATGCACCCATGGCTTCTTGGTTGTGCAATGAAATTGAAGTGCTTCCTTGACTTTTCCAAGGCTCAATATTGTGTGTTATTCAAACTCGCATTATCTAGTAAAACTTATGGTTTCTTTTACATTGGGAATTCTTACTCCCGCTTATTTAAGACGCTACTTATAGAGTCATACAGCACACAAACAGACCCTTTGGTCCAACTCGTTCATGCTGACCAGATATCCTAAACTGATCTAGTCCTACTTGCCAACATTTGGCCCATATCCCGCTAAACCCTTCCTATTCTTAAGTTTAACAACATCCTTCCTGTAGGAAGGTGACCTTTATTGTATGCAATATTCTAAAAGTGGCCTCACTAACGTCCTGTACAACTGCAACATGACATCCCATCTCCTATACTCAATGTTCTGACCAATGAAGACAAGTGTGCGAAAATGCCTTCTTCACAGTCCTGTCGACCTGCGACTTCACTTTTGAGGAACTATGCAGCTGCACCCGTTGGTCACTTTGTTCAGTAACAATCTCCAGGGCTCTACCATTAACTATATAAGTTCTGCCCTGGTTTGCCACACCAAAATTCAACACCTCACATTTATCAAAATTAAACTCCATCTGCCACTCGTTGACCCATTTTCCCATTGTGCTCTGAGATAATCTTCCTCCCTGTCCATAAACCACCTATTTTGCTGTCATTTGCAATCATGCTAACCATAGCTCTTTTATTCACATCCAATTCATTTATTTAAATGATGAAAAGCAGTGGACCCAGCACTGATCCTTGTTGCACACCGCAGGTCACAGGCCTCCAGTCTGAAATGCAACCCTCTACTGTATCCTCTGCCTCCTACATTCCAGCCAATTTTGTATCCAATTGGCTAGCTCCCCCAGATCCCATGTGATCTAACCTTATTAACTTGTCTACATGCGGAACCTTGTTGAATGTTTTGCTGAAGTCCATATAGACAATGTCTACTGCTCTTCCTTCATCAATCTCTTTGTCACTTCTTCAAAAAAGCTCAGTCAAGCTAGTGAGACACAATTTCCCACGCATAAAGCCATGTTGACTATTCTTAATCAGTCCTTGCCTTTCAAAATACGTGTAAATCTTGTTCCTCAGAATCTTAGGGATACGAGTTGTCAAGCTCTGTTAAATAAGACTTACTAACTTTCACCTAGCCCCAAATAGCATCTACATTGGCCCAAGTTAAACAGGCGACCTAAACTTCTGAATAATGGATAATTTCTGCTTTTCAGTTCCTTCTCACCGTGTTTTTTAATACTAAACTGATTAGATAAAACTAAAGCTAGGATAACATGCCAGCATAAAAACACCTAGTATTCACAGGAACACACGATGTGGCTTTTACAATTCAACAAACCAGATGTGTTATAGCAAACTTCATCTGCATCTAACCCATTAAGATTTGAACACAACAATTATAATCAAGAGACTATTTTGCTAATCATGGAATTTTAAGCAAGGACCCCATTAACCCTAAACAAAAAAAAACAAAGTACTGTGGATGCTGGAAGTCTAAAACAGGAACAGAACTTGCTTGAGAACCCCAGGACGTCCTGCAGTATCTATGGAGAGAAAGCAGAGTCAATGTTTTGGAGATGGTAGGAACTGCAGATGCTGGAGAATCTGAGATAACAAGGTGTAGAGCTGGATGGACTCAGCAGGCCAAGCAGCATCAGAGGAGCAGGAAGGCTGACGTTTCAGGCCTAGGCCCTTCTTCAGAAGTGGGGGAGGGGAAGGGGGTTCTGAAATAAATAGGGAGAGAGGGGGAGGCAGATTAGAAGATGGAAAGAGGGGAAGGTAGGTGGTGAGGAGACAGACTGGTCAAAGAGGCGGGGATGGAGCCAGTAAAGGTGAGTGTAGGTGGGGAGGGAGGGAGGAGATAGGTCAGTCCAGGGAGGACAGATAGGTCAAGGGGGCGGCATGAGGTTAGTAGGTAGGAGATGGGGGTGGGGCTTGGGGTAATAGGAGGGGATAGGCGGGAGGAAGGACAGGTTAAGGAGGCGGGGTCGCGATGAGCTGGTTTTGGGATGCGGTTGGGGGAGGGGAGATTTTGAAGCTTGTGAAGTCTACATTGATGCCATTGGGCTGCAAGGTTCCCAAGCGGAATACGAGTTGCTGTTCCTGCAGCCTTCAGGAAGCATCGTTGTGGCACTGCAGGAGGCCCAGGATGGACATGTCGTCTGAGGAATGGGAGGGGCAGTTGAAATGGTTCGCGACTGGGAGGTGCAGTTGTTTAGTGCGAACCGAGCGTAAGTGTTCTGCAAAGTGGTCCCCAAGCTGCTGCCTGGTTCCCCCTGTGTAGAGGAGGCCACAATGGGAACAGCTGACGCAGTATACCACATTAGCAGATGTGCAGGTGAACATCTGCTTGATGTGGAAAGTCTTCTTGGGGCTTTGGATGGGGGTGAGGGGGGAGGTGTAGGGGCAGGTGTAGCACTTCCTGCGGTTGCAGGGAAAAGTGCCGGGTGTGGTGGGGCTGGAGGGGAGTGTGGAGCGGACAAGGGAGTCCCGGAGAGAGTGGTTCCTCCGGAAAGCAGATAAGGGTGGGGAGGGAAAAATGTCTTTGGTGGTGGGGTCTGATTGCAGATGGCGGAAGTGTCAGAGGATGATGTGTTGGATCCGGAGGTTGGTGGGGTGGTAAGTGAGGACGAGGGGGATTCTGTTTTGGTTGTTATTGCTGGGAGCGGGTGTGAGGGATAAGTTGCGGGAAATGCGGGAGACAAGGTTGAGGGCGTTCTCGACCACTGAGGGGGATAAGTTACAGTCCTTGAAAAACACTGTTTTGGGTTCCATTACCCTTCTTTAGAACTGTTCTGAAGAATATCCCTGGACCCAAAACGTTCATTCTGCATTCTCCCCCCAGATGCTGTCAGATGTGCTGAGGTTCACTAGCAAGTTCTGTTTTTGAACCAGTTAACCCTGTAGCCTAGGTGGCTAGAGTATGATGCAGAATAAAAATCAATGGCATGGATTCAATTCCTGTTCCAGTTGGGGTGGACTGGGAACCTGTCTCCTCACCTGCCCTGTTTCATCAATGTGTTTGATAGCTGCCAAATGAATGAAGCTAAAATGAAAGAAGTTAAAACAGAGGTAGAGGTCACATGACTATGGCACACCAGTGAACACATTATGTGTCACTGAATTTTTACAATGTAGAAAGAGGCTGATTGCAACTAAACCAGTATTCTGAGCATGATGACTCAGTGCCATTGTCCCCAAACATTGCACATTTTTTCTATTTAAAGCATCAACTAATTCCCCATTGCATGCCTTGCATGATCTTTCCTCCACCGCACTTACAGTGTGTGCATTCCAGACCCTAACTACTCAATGTGATTTTTTTTGTCACATTATATTTGCTTATTTTGCAAATTACTTTAAATCTGTGCTGTCTCATTCTCAATCCTTTTGAAAGTGGTAACAATTTCTTCCTATCAATTCTGTGCAGACCTGTCATGATTTTGAAAACTCCTACAAATCTCCTCTTAGCTTTCTCCTCTCCAAGGAAAATACTTATAATTTCTCCAATCCTCTTTATAACTGAAATTTCTGATTCTTGGAATCATTCTTGTTAACCTCTTCTCTACTCTTTCCAAAGTGTTTGCATCCTTCCTGAAGTGTAGTCCCCAAAACTATACACAGTACTCTCTCTGAGACTACAAAAGTTGATCATAGCCTACTTGCTTTTGTGTTCTGTGCCCATATTAATAAAGCTTAGGTTAATGCATGCTTTGTTAACTACTCTCTGAACCTGTCTTGCCATCTTTAGTGGCTTATGCACATATACACCCAGGTTTCTCTGTGGCTGCACATTCTTTTGAGCAGTACAGTTGCATTTGCTATGTATAATTGCATTTCTCCAACCATTCTGCTTTACATAAAAATATTGCATGCACTATCATTTGCAATTACAAGTTATCCAATATCCGTGGTCAACAAAAAAATGATCATCCATTAACAAAACTGTGTTAATTCTAATCAGTCCCACTTTCATCAGTGTCTGCACATACATTGTGTTTATTACATTCAGAACTTCTAATGACATGCTTGTGAGTTGTTCTACTCAGTGTGCCTAATTAGTACAGGTGCTTATCTTTGATTCTGTGTCTCTACTGGGTTGTTGACTTCCAGAGAATTCTCAGCTTCATCTATCCTCTTGTGATGAGTGTAATTTCATCATATAATCTCAATCTTATTTTTGAGAACTTTAATTTTGGCATATTATCTTAACCACTTTTTGCATGGGTTTGCAAAGCTCATAACGTTGATTGAATTTCCAGCATTTAAGGAAAATATCAAATTGCCTTGATGCTGTTTTTCTTCAGACATTATCCAAACAATCACAATCCATTTATTACTTTTGGACATCTCTCCAAAAGCCATATTTATAAGCTTTGCTTCTTTCTAGTTAAACTCTTGTATGCCATTTGATTTGGCTTCTTGCAGTTAGATCATTGTTACCTCAGTCCTGGGCATGCTATCTCTTCATTTGTTTGGTGTCTCCTGCAATATTTACATCCTGTACTCCAGCTTTTGTGCTTTCTTGAGAGTGGGTTTCTACTGTCTCAGCAAATATGTTCCTATCTGTGATGGACTCAACTTTTAGCAGTCAAAACTTAGCATTATACATCCAGTTGAATCCTCTCACATACTGACAAATAGCCTCCCTCTCTCTTGAGTTCTGATGTTGAACAAATCTCATTTATAAATACCATATGGATGTCTAACTCCACCTTTCTTTTGTCTGGCTTTGCTGCTTCTCACTGAGATCTAGGCTGTAATATACCTTGTTGCACCTCTTTTGTTGACACTGATAGTAGGATTGCAACTCTTCCGAGTTCGCACTTTTTAATTAATTCAGTTGCTATTTCATTGTTGTGCCATTGAAAGTGGAAAAAATTCCAGTTCTGCCTCATATCTCCCTTCACTTCCATAGCAGCACAGAATGGAAAATTCACAGCTCTTTTGACTCAACCAAAACTTCAAACTTGCAGATTTGTGCAGTGCTAGTTTGTTAAAACAGGAGCTGGCTATCATAGCTCTGAAAGTTCATTTAATCTCAGCTGGACACTTCTAGTCTAATATTCCCATACAATGTGCTTAATGGTTACCAAAAACTAAAGTGAAAGCTAGGCACAATGGAATTAATGTTGATATGACTATGACAAGCCAGGTAGTACATTATGTACAATGCATTTCTTTTTGGACATGCCCCATGCTTGACGAAAAGTAATGTCTCTCAAGCAACATAACCAATCACCTATGGTCCCTACTGAACTATGGCTAATTATCTACCTACTTAAGATCTCAAGAAAGAGGAGATAATCTACATTTTACGAGGTATCTGCTTTGGTTGCATTTTTGGCTTCATGTTAGAAGGATTTGAGTTCAAGCCTACTCCAGACACTGGATTACATGAATGGGGTGCCATGGTTGGCTCAGTGGTTAGCGCTGCTGCCTCACAAAGCCAGGGGGCTGGTTTTGCTTCCAGTCTCAGCGACTGTCTGTGTGGAGTTTGTATGTTCTCCCTGTGTTTATGTGGACCTCTGGGTGCATCAGTTTCCTCCCACACTCCAGGATTAGGTAGGTGGATTGGCCATGCTAAATTGCCCATTGTGCTTAGGGATGTGCAGGCTAGTTGGATTAGTCATGGGAAATGCAGGGTCATCGGGATAGGATAGTGGGCTGGGTTTGGGTCGGATGCTGTTTAGAGGGTTGCTGCAGATGTGATGGGCCAAATGGCCTCTTTCTGCACTGTAGGGAATCTATGATATTAATGGCTTCAGCATTCAACCAATCCCTACTGCCTGTCCTTGGTCAGGAGCATCCTGAGTTCTGAAAAACCCACTGGGATTACTTATCAAAAGGTTTGATGTTCACACTCATTATGTTATTCCATGTGTGCTCCACACTGTCCTTGTCCTCAGAGACATGCTGCCCTGTTGCAACCCATCCTAGTTGGAAAGTCACTTCAGCTATGAATGGTGCAATATCTTCAATTTTGCTCTGCACCCTTGTACAGTGGGGCATGTTTCTCCTGCAAACACATATGTATAACGTGACTCTTGCCTTTAGCAGTGCTTATCAACCTAAGCCACTTTCCATATCTATGACTGCGTGTATGGAGGGCAACTGTGACCGGTATTGCAGCAATCAAAACTTATTAATGTGAGCCTCTAGTGTACGTCAACTCTGCATCTTACTGTACTCGCTGGTCTTGCCTCATGTATGGATCATTCATCTTGTCTCATATCTTATGGGCACTATTTAGGATGTAAGGACCACAAGCTTGTTATTGTGAATGGCATTCACTTTTCCAGTCTATAGAAGTTGGAGACAGTGGAATAGTGGCAATGTCATAGGACTAGTAATCCAGAGACCCAGCCTAATGTTCTGGGGAATGGGTTTAAATCTCACAAGGGTGGAATTTGAATTCAATAAAAATATGAAATTAAGAGTTTAATGATGACCGTGAATGCATTGTCAATTGATGGAAAAACCATGTTGGTTCACTGATGTCCTTTAGGGAAGGAAACTGCCATCCTTACATGATCTGGACTACATGTGACTCCATGAACTCGCAGCAATGTGGTTGACTAAACTTCCCTCTGGGATGGGCAATAAATGTTGATCTAGCACGTGGTGCCCTCATCCTGTGATTGAATAAAAAGAATGAAAAGCATCCAATATTACACCATGATAACAAGGTGTGGGGCTGGATGAACACAGCAGGCCAAGCAGCATCATAGGAGCAGGAAAGCTTGACATTTCGGCCCTAGACTAGGCCTGAAACATCAAGCTTTCCTGCTCCTATGATGCTGCTTGGCCTGCTGTGTTCATCCAGCTCCACATCTTGTTATCTCAGATTCTCCAGCATCTGCAGTACCTTTTATCTCTGATACAACATTACACCATACCTGTTTGACCACCCTGCATCAGCTTACTGCCTTTCACCTATGGCATCCTTGTGAGACTTGCTGGCATTGGGCTTTTAGAAGAAGGTTAATAATGAATCCTACCCGAATACATGATACATTTTGCCATGGTACATGGGTTTTGGGAAAGGTGAAGTATGTTGGAGGCCATTTTAAGATTGGGTTGCCAGGTTTCATTGAGTTCTTGAACCTTACAGATAAATTACTCTGCAAAAGAGAGTGGTGAGATAAAGGCAGGCAATCACTGTTGTTCAATAATCAGAACATGACGCCTTGCATTCAGCTTGAAGAGATCAAGGTTTAAACAAGAATAAAAGATTTGCTGAGCTTTGTCTAACGGGAGGGATCTTCAGTCGAATCCCAACATGAAAGTCAGTTCAGGAAGTAAAAGTTATCTAAGAAGAAAGAAAAAGAAACCATCAATTGGAAATGAGAATAGCTTTGGGTTGGTACCTGGAGAATGAAGTGTTTAGTTTAGGGGTTAGATTAAAGTATAGTTATTGAGAGGGATCTGTTGTTTTGAAAATTAAAGTGGGAAACTTTTCTATAGCTGAGAGTATAAATTGCCTATTGAATTAGAGATAAGCCAATGTCATTTTTGGTCCTTTTATTGCAGTAAAACTCAAAATGTTGTCATGTAATTCTTCCAGTCAGTCACTGGGAATTAGAATTAATTTTACAAGTATCAGTCTTCATAGAGATTGCATCAATACCACAGACAGTTTTAGTTCCCTTATGTAAGGGTGATATTGAGGCTTTAGGAAAGTTTCACAGGCATGAATAATTCCCAGTTTTAAACAACTTAGCTACCCACATCATCACCAAAGGCTGGAATCAAACCTGGGTCCCTGGCACTGTGAGGCAGTATTGCTAATCACTGAGCCACAGGATCAGCTGGCCTTTTTCTGTTTCAATTTCGATCATTTCTCCATTATGAGTCTATATGTCTATCATTAAATATCTGGAAACAAAGCTTTCCATAAATGGCGTGGGAACCTCTTCCTCAGTTCATGGTTATATTTAATTGCAAAGATTATCTAATGAAGCAAAATTTACACAAAATCAAAGAGGTCTGCACAATTTAAATTGCTTCACTAATTCTTTCATGCTTACTAAGAGGTGGTTGCTAAGCTATGTATGCAAAGGTGTTAAAAAGCAGTAATGTGCTAATCATGACAAAAGTAATTTTCACTGTTGGCTACTCAAGTTGCACCAATCAAAGCATATGTGGGACAATGTCATGTCAGGAACTGAAGTATTGCCCACCTCTGGAACGCTGGTGAGAACCACATGTCACCTCCTTTCAGTAAGGCCTGCCGTGTTAAAGGTCAGGCTGGGTAGGATTGTGCCTTCTCCAGGGTCAGTGGCCCTGCAATGGAAGTCTCAGCTATGGTGGACACCTTGCTAATCAGTGGCTGACAGCTTGTATTTCTCAGCAGCGCCATCAGGGAAGTGGCGGCGGTGCTGCTGCTAATGCACAATCCTACGACTCAGGATCACCAAGGAATGCTGGCCACAGGCAAGTGATGGAGGGAATGTGATTGATGGAGGGAAGGTCAGCAGTAAGAACAAGGATTGGTACTTAGCTGGACATCCTCCCTGTTGTTGAGTTCTTTAAACAGACTAAGTGCCTTTGAATGAGGGACACCACTCGGAAGCCCACAAGGGTTTGCTTTCTTTGCTTCTCACATGGCCCCTTTTCAGCTAAGGGTGTAAACTGATGACAGGATGGCAGAACATCTACGAGCCTTCACACCATGACCCTAATCGGAGGAGAGGTGGGATGGTGTGTGGTGATGTTCCAGGAATCTGCCCATTTAAGTACCCCCTGCCATGAAACTCACCACAGAAGAATTAAAGATAAGTTGTCTCCTGTATGTTTTCAGCTGAATAATTCTTATGAAGAAATATTATCACCAGGGGTCACTGTTTTCTTCTGAATAAACCTGCAGTTCCAAACATGACTGACGCAGTTTTCTGTAACCTTAATGTATGTTCAATGATGTTTAAATTAAAATGCTGGAGATGAGCTAGATTTATATATAATTATCATCTTGCCATCTGTTACTTTTGAACCAATTTAAGATGTCACTTGGTTTTATGTATATAGAATTTAAAGTAGATCGCTAATGAATTTGTGAAATGCAAAAGGCATATATATTGTGTCTAATGCGAGATGTGACTTGAATTCCTTGGTGAAAAGACATGCTCATGTGCCCTTAAAAACAGTAGGAGAATCGTGGCATGCTGCTGTGAAATCTTTGGTATGGTCTATTGGATTAAGATCAATGGAACTACACAAGTAAAAACAAAACAAATCCTGCTTTAAAGACTACAGGAACCATATTTCTGACAACATGACATATTTCAGTAAAGCACCATTGAAATACTTCAGTATTTAATATGAAAAATCAGTTAAAACTGTAGACGCCTCCCCTATCTAACTGCATCTTCAAATTTTTAAGTTTTTGTAAGATCCCTGGACCAAAATACTCACACTGAACATGTAAAAGACTCATGGAAACACTGCCTTTTTGATATTGAAGCAGACCATGACTTTAATATTCCATCTTTCCGAAGAAGACTGGCAATATTAGTTGTCAATCACCTCCAAGACTCAGTTGACAATATATAACTGCAGCTGTCACAATTTCTAGAGTCCCCAAATTGCATTGCAGGATAATATAAAAATTAGATTCGTCTGAAATTTTTGTTTTCGTTGCACTAACAGGAGGTCTTGTGGTGCAGCTTGTAGTTTTTTCTATCTCTGAGCACGAAGCTATGGGTTAAATTCCCACTCCACAGAATAATAGTGATCCAATTTATTATTAATCCAGAGACCCAGGCAATGGTCTGGGGATCTGTGTTCGAATTCTACCATAGCAGTTCGTGAAGTTTGAATTCAATGAAGTTTAGAATTAAGAGTCTAATTATGACCATGAAACTGTTGCTGATTGTCAGAAAAACCCATCTGGTTTACTGATGTCCTTTAGGGAAGGGACTGCCATCCTTACCTGGTCTGGCCTATATGTGACTCCAGACCCACAGCAATTTGGTTGATACTTAACTGCCCTCAGGGCACCTACAGATGGTCAATAAATACTGGTCTAGCCTGCAACGTCCAAATCCCATGAACGATTTTTTTTTGAAAGAATGAGTTTATTAATCTGTACATTCTTGCATCGTGCCTTTGGCAGGTGGTAAAGGCAGGAGAACCTCTTAATCAACTGTGCTTTATATGGATTAGTGCCCTGTGAGTGATAGCCTTTGGTGACAGTCAAAGTGACCTTTTTCGGGAAAAACTATCTACGGCCATGGATATACATCACTAGATGCAAGAAAGTCTCAATGTCTAAATCTAATTAATAACGTGGGGATATTAACATGTTGAAAATAAACTGAATTGACAAATGATGCTTACTGGAACATAGACTTCATATAACAACAATGAGGTATCATTACTCCTTAGAAACATAGAGGGCCAAATAATCTTGTGCACAACCTAGAGATAGAATGCCACTTTTAAGGTTTTACTGTCACCTGGATGTTAGGTGTAGTAATTATGCATTTACCTAAATCACATATTGTCAGTAATCTGGGATCAATACAAATTAAGTCAATCAATCAGAAATCTATACATCTCCTGCCAGTTCTTTCCCTTATAGTTCTCCTGTCCACATTTAAAATTGAAACTGTTTGCAAAAAGTTGTAACTACACCATCCCCTACTAGTTAAAGCATATCTCCCAGCTCCTCCATCTGTTCTGCAGAGGAACTCACCCAACTCTGTTTTTCAAATTGCCTATGTTTTGGTTTTTAATTATAACTATAAAATCAAATTTCTGCACAACATAGGAACAGGAAGGGTGATTTTAAAATGGCGACTTAATTATGTCTGCCTGTCCTGGTCCAATTATCCCCTGCTCTCCAACCCTGTTTCACCAAAAAAGAAAACTTTATCACAGCTCTTCAGATACAAAGCCACAGCATATGAACTAGTATCATTTAATAATATAAGGCAGTTTTAATGTTCCAATTTATTAATATGCATTTAATACATTTCATTGTAATTAGAAGGTTACCACTGGCAGTTTTGTACAGTATATTAATGTTTACATATAGAGCTGTTAATTGGAACAGTGTCACTGTTCCCTCTTGTATTGGTTGCTTGGAAACAATGTTGTATACACTGCACATGATTAACTTATCCTCACTCAAGGAGAGAGAAGCTATTATTAAACAATTTTCAGGTGCAATCAGCTCTAGGACAATGCCCAGTAGCATTTTTCCCTTGGCTTATATTGGCCAAAGGGGAAAGATTTGCTTCTTTTTAATTCTGTGAAAGAAATTAGCAATGCTAAAGATTTTATAAAAGTCCCTCCATGATTTTTTAGTAGGAAAATTTGCTGGTTTTGTGTACAAAATCCACCTTTTAAGTAACTCTTGCGCAGGTAAAAAGAACCCAAGTGGGTAGTTAATGATATGTGTCCTTCAGAGTGCAACTTATACTCTTAAACAGTCTTTTGTTAAAGAGCATGACTGAGGTTTTAAATCTCGTGATGAAATAATGGCTGGGCATTTCCTCAATTCCATTTATCAAGTTGACATTTAAAGCAGTTTGAATTTATATAGCATCTGGAATTTAGGAAATGTGCCAAGGCCCTACTGAGGTATGTACTCAGACAACACAAACAGGAAGTGTGGAGGAACTCAGCAGACCTGGCTGCATCTGTAGAAAGAGAAGCAGGGTTAACATTTTGAGTCCAGTCACTCTTCATCAGAGGTCACTGGACTCAAAGCATTAATTTTGCTTCTCTCTCTGCAGATGGAGCCAGACCTGCTGAAATTGTCCAGCATGTTCAGTTTGAATTTCAGCTTTCCAGTAGCTGCAGTTCTTTGTTTTGTTTTATTATCTATGCCAGCAAATTGGGCACTGAGCCAAAGAAGAAAATGTGGCATAGGGATGATTAAAATTTTGACTGGCAATAAGATATTAAGCAGGGCCTTAAAGGAGGAGGACTGATGGAAAATTTTGAGGAGGAGTGAACAGGATAGGGTCTGGGGAGAAGGGAATGCAAACAAATCCAGAGTAGGAAGAACATAGAATTTTCAGTTGTAGGGTTGAAGGAGGCTGCAGAAATATATAGGAGTAGAGTTCAGGAAGGTAATCAAGTGTGAGCATGAGAATTTTTAAATGATTGATGAGGAAATGATGCACATCATTGGGCACAGTGGTAAGGAGTGAAAAGGTAATGGCGGGGCTTAACGTATAAGCAGTATAGCTTTCACTGAGCTCAGGCTTTGCAGGGAGGCTGGTTTGAGAGCAATGGAGTCATTGAGTGTGGAGATGATTAATGTATGAATGAAAGTTTTAGCAGCAGAAGGGTTGGGCAGATGTGCAGAGTGGTGATAAGATCAACTTGGAGGAAAGCTTTCTTTGTGCTGGGGAGGGTATGGGGCCAGGAGCTTAGCTTGGGGCCAGACAGTAAACTGAATTTATGAACAACCTGGTTCAGCTTAAGATGGAGTAGAATGAAATCTGTGGTGCGCGAGGGGCAATTATGACAAGCACCAAAGGCAAAAGCTTTCGTTTTCCCAAAGTTAAACAAGAGGAAAGCTCATTATGGTTGGATGTCAGGCTAAGAAACTGACAATAAAGAAACAGTGATGGGATAGAGAGAGACAATGAGCAGTGAAATGTATGCGGAATCTGATGTCCTGTCTTAAGATGTTGCCAAGAGAAGCAAGAAGATAAGAAATGAAGGAATTCAACGGATAGATCTTCAGGAACTTCAAGAGGTAACCAAGGAAAAGAAAATTCAAGACTTTGCCTATGACTACATTGGTAAGAAATGAAATAACTGAAATGCAAACATCTGGCTAATGAAGCAGTTTCATTGGATGAGGATACTGCAAAAGTCACAGACTGGTTGAGAAGGAAGAACAGGGATATTACACTGCGGTCAGATTTAGTGAAAATATTTTCTATAAAAAAGGGGGAGAATTGAATTCAGTTTCAGGGACATCTTGTAGACTGTGTATGTTTGAAGAAATATAGAAACTTGCAAGCTTTAAAATAAATTAAATTACTTTCTCTTTCTACAGATGCTGATAGATCTGCTGAATTCCTCTCACACTTTCAATTTTTATTTCTTGTTTAGTTAATCAGTTTAATTATTTTGCTCATTGTGCAGTAAACTACACTGCAAGTTTTAAGGTCTATAAACAGATTTTCTTCATAAGCATTTTTGAAAATCAAAATTTGCAGTATTTATAGCAAAATATGAATGCCTTAATGTTTTTGCGTCAGTAATAACTATGAATAGATATGAGTATTTGAATGAACTGGAAGTAGAGTCAATAATTTTCAGAGCCCCATTGATTGTTCCGTTGACATTTTTGCACCTGTACTGGAGGTAGTGGTTATTTATCATGTGTTTAAAATTTGTGTGGTGACATTTTAGAAGGAATTAACCTTAAGGATCCAATGATTAAAAAGTAATGAGTGCATGAAACGTATAATCCCAATTTAAATTGTTTTCTTTGCCCTTATCTGATATTTTGGAGTTGATTATTTTGAATTCCAGTATAAAGGTGTGAGGATGTGAAAGTTCATGGTGCAAATTTTGTATTGGAATGACATTTGTAACTCATTCTGCCTCGTGGAAACCAGACAGAAGGGCCTGGGGCCAATTACAGCAGAAAGAGGGGCTTAGCTATTCTTTTGTCTCCATGTTCTGGCCGACTGTTTATTTAAATTGCTGATAAGCAAGCGAGTACATGTGCCTTAATGATAGCTTCTTTGAACATATGGGTCGGTCAGCTGCTGCTGATGGGCCCAATCTTTTATTTCATCTGAACAGTGGAGCTGTAATTGTTTCACAGCTTACCAAACCTACTGTGAAGAGAACTAGAACTGGTAGGAGCAGGGTAAGTTATTGAATTCTTTTATGTCCCCACAGGGGTTCTCAAAATAAAAGCTTTGTTCCTCTCTGCCTAAGTTTCTTCGCTGACTGGGATTTCAGTCTTGGTGCTATTATTTTTATCAACCCTTCGGGCTCGGCGTGTAATCTCCAGACATTGATGACCAAACTCCACAACACTGGTGAAAAATCATAGGGACGTTAAAAATATTGTTTTTTGTTGAGCACTTCTTTCTATCGACTATATGAAAATGAGGTAAAATGAGTCCTTGGCTAATAGTCAAGCACCATCTATTTGCAGAATAAGTCTTTTTGCTTTGCATGTTAGGAAGGCAGTGCAGTGCAAAGATGGATGTATTGGCTGACTATTGGCTGGAGAGTCGGCAAATCATGTAATGAGGGCTCCAGGAATACATTTAATCACAGTTGGCAACCCACATGGAGAACTTAACTCGTGCCGATATTTAAAATCATGCAGCTGCTTCACAGCAGTCTCCTGGCCATTTTGTTTTGGAAGTGACATTCAGATTGGGCTCAGCTTTTTTGAACAGCGAATTTTGACTGCTGCTGCTACTGGACTGAGAAGCTACTCATTTTATTGTGCACCTACCCAGGAAATTCACCAAAGATCCTCAGACAACACTTTCCAAACCCACGACGATTTCCATTTACAAGGACGGCAAATGGGAACACCATCACCTACAAGTTCCCCTCCAAGCCATTCACCATACTGACTTGGAAATATATCATCGTTCCTTCACTGTCACTAGGTCAAAATCCTGGATTTCCCTCCCTAAGGGTATTGTGGGTCAACTTACAGTGTGTGGACTGCAGCGGTTCAAGAAGGCAGCTCACCACCACCTTCTCAAGGGCAACTAGTGACAGCAAATAATGCTCACCCATGTAACATCAGTGAACAAAAAAACGTAATTAAAATCAAGCATCTATACAATTTGTTTGAATCTAACTCCAATACTAAGTCATAATTTGCATGAATTGATCATTCATCAAAAGAAAACACTCTAACGGATTTCAAACCTCATTCAAATCTGAAGGAGTTAAGTGAAACATTCACATGGAATCTGTTGCCATGTAAACATTACAGTCATCTGAACAATTGCGTTTTGGGTAGATATACAGACTGGTCAGACCTCTTGGGAATGATTTGATGCTGATATGCATCCAACCAAACTAGGAGATAATTGAACCCCTCAGATTATTCCAAGTTTCTTCTGTTAATTAACATGATTTTCATTTTCAAATGTGTATTAATTATAGACAAGAGGAAATGATATCTGCCAGGAGAAGTCTGCATTTGTTTGACTGCATCAAGAGCTAACATGGTCAGCAAAAAAAACACATAGTCTAATTCTTGAAAATTAAAATTGTAAGAAAACATTGATTATTATGTTAAATCCTTCATTTTAATATACCAACAAAGACGATGAACACACTAGACAAGGTATATGTAAAGGTATGGGATTCAAGTGGGAATTGGGGTGTGCTGGAAAAATCATTTTCACATGAGTATTTTCCAACTAGACAAGTGCTCAATGGAATCATGGCTAAATGGTTTCTTCTTTCATATAGGAACTGATGCACAATGACTGACAGACACTTACCATTCAGACCTGTGTTCTTAATTTCCTTCTGTAATGGATGTTGTATATACTATTGTTTTCGTTGCAAGCACATGAATAAAATTTCAGCCCCTCCAGTAACATAATGTTTCACAAAACTAATCCTTTTACTGTCAGTTTAGCCAGCCTTATTCTGGTGAGTGTTTTGGTAATCTGACAGAAAACATCACTACACTGGATTAGAAACAACTGGAAATATGACCTGCAGTGCATTGAGATCAGAATAGCAATGAAAACTACATAAATTTATGAAGACATGCAGAGAGGACATTTTGTGTTTAGTATAATCTTCTGTCTGTTCACGACAATTCTACGATTGACACAATAAAAATTAGATTCATTTCAAAAGATGCATGAATATTTACATGAATAAACAGAATTAATGAAAAATCCATTAGAAATCACCAACTTACAGCATGCTTGTGCGTTTAGTTTTGTTAATTTTGAAGAAAAATGCTAACACATTTGAGATGATGTAAGGCATCTTCTGTCAATTTTAGTTAGTTAAGGATTTGTGTTTATTACTTCATGCAGAAAGTAGTAATCCATCATTTCTGACTAGGGAGATATGCCATTGTTAATTTGAATTTGATGCCTGTTGTGCTTTACAGTGAAAATGAAAATAATCTCCTGGCAAAAATGACTAAGAGCTATGTTGTGATTTCTTTGCCATTCCCTGTCCCCATTTGATTTCTAATCTCTTAACCTGAAGATAAGTTGTTCTCATATAAAGACATTAAGGTTATTATCTCTGCTTGTGGCTGCTTTACTGATGATGGCTGTTAGTGAACTAATATGCCACTGCGCAAAAATGAATTTTATTCTATACTGTGGTAATTCATTCTCCTAATGAATATGTAAATCACAGTTTAAATATTATATATCCCAATAACAATGTAAAATTAGAATTTGAGTAGTCACATGCATAACAGAGATTTAAAGATGTTGGTATCACCACTTCCTCATCTCTCCAAACAGGGACTAGGTTAGTATAGTGCGAAAATGTAGGTGATGCATGTTTAAACATCCTATTCCCAATGCAACAGAGATCTTTGACTCATGGAACAAGCAATGCTGATATTAAAAGTAGGATTTATTTTGTTGTACATTTCAGCTGGCAGGCATGTGTCTCAGCCAATTGTTGCAAAATACTCAACAGAACTCACTAACTACCTTAATGAGATGTAATGCCCAAGTGTTGCTTATGGATTTGTAACATTTTCTCTACAAACTAATATGTTGTTATAATGTGGATTAATTATCAGCACTTGTATTGTAAGGGCACTCATCTTTCTTTTTACCAGTAGTTTAACAATATCCTTTCCTTCATTGGGCTAGGTATTGAATACAAGAGCAATGAAATAATTCTGGAAGTATTTAAAAATAATGTCTCAGAGTAACTGCAGGACATCCTTGAGGCGATGGGTGAACAACCAGTAGTCGTGGTACACACTAGTACCAATGACATAGGTGAAAAAAAGGATGAGGTCCTCAAAGCAGAATATAGGGAGTTAGGAAGCAAGCTGAAAAGTAGGGCCTCAAAGATAGTGATATCTGGATTGCTACCCGCGTCATGAGTCAGTCAGAGTAAAAATAACAGGGTACGGCAGATGAACATTTGGCTAAAGAGACGGTGTGAGGGGGGTGCTTCAGATTCCAGGGACATTGGGATCAGTTCAGGAGGAGGTGGGTTCAGTACAAACTGAATGGGTTCCAATGGGGCAGAGCTAAGATGGATGCCCTTGGGGGGAATATTTACTAGATGGGTTAGGGAGGGCATTAGACCCATATCCCTCCAAAGCCTTCCTATTCAAATACCCAACCAGATGCCTTTTAAATGTTATATTTGTACCAGCCTCCATCACTTCCTCTGGTAGCTCATTCCATACATGCACCACCCTCTGTGAAAAAAGTTGCCCCTTAGGGTCCCTTTTAAATCTTTAGCCTCTCACCTTAAACCAATGCCCTCTAGACTCCTCTATCCTGGGGAAAAGACCTTGTTTTTCACCACAGCTATGCCCTTCATGATTTTATACACTTCTACAAGGCCTTCTGTAAGGCTGTGGAGGCCGGGTCATTGAGTACATTTAAGACTGAGATAGATAGGTTCTTGATTATCAAGGGGATCAAGGGTTAAGGGGAGAAAGCAGGAGAATGGGGTTGAGGAATTATCAGCCATGATTGAATGGCGAAGCAGATTTGATGGGCTGAATGGCCTAATTTCTGCTCCTATATCTTATGGTTTTATGGTCACCCCTATTCAGCCTCTCCCTCTATCTCAAACCCTCCAATCCTGCCAAATCTTTGTAAATCTTTTCTGAACCTTTTCAAGTTTCACAACATCCTTCCTATAGCAGGGAGAACAGAACTGAATGCAGAATCCCAAAAGTGGCCTAACCAATGGCCTGTAAATTCAAAATGAAGTGGATGAATTAATCACCACAATAGATGTAAATGTGTACGATATTGTTGGGATTATGGAGAAATAACTGCAGGGTGACCAGGTATGGGAATGGATCATCCAGTGGTATTCAGTATCTAGGAGGGACAAACAAAATGGATAAGTCATTAGTGTTGCATTCCTGGTCAAAGACAATATAGACACAATATTGAGGAAAGATATTAGCTCAGACATTATGCAATCTGTATGGGTAGAATTGAGAAATACCAAGGGGCAAAAAACATTAGTAGCATGGTATATAGACCACCAAATTATAGGAATGATGTTGGAAATGGCATTTAGCAGGAACTCAGAGATACATTCTGTAAAGGAACATTTGTAATTAAGGGTGACAGTAATCTGCAAATAGATTGGGTGAATCAAATTGGTTACAGTATCGTGGAGGAGGAATTCCTAGAGTGTATATTAGATAGTTTTCTGGATCAATATATTAAGGAGCCAACAGGTCATCTTAGACTAGGTATCATATAATGAGAAAGGAATAATTGGTAACGTAGTTGTGAGAGACCCGTTGGGGTTGAGAAACAATAGATAGAAATCTTCATAAAGGTGGAGACTGATTTTGAGACCAGGGTCCTGAATCTTAATAAAGGAAATCACTGTGGTATTAGGCATGAATTGGTTATGATAGATTCGGAAATGTTTCTGAAAGGAATTGCAATGGTAAATTTCAAAGAGCAAATGCATAAACCACAATATTTGTTTATTTGTGTCTTGGGTGCAAATAGAACAGTGGCCAAACTATGGCTTACAAGGGAAATTGGAAATAGTGTTCAATGCAAAAAGAGGTATACAATTTGGAAAGAAAAAAAAAATTTCCATAGGATTGGGAACAATTTAGAAGTCAGCAAAGGAAGACCAAAAATTTGGTTCAGATGGAGAAGATAGAGTATGAAAGTAAGTTGTGGGGAATATAAGACCTAACTGCAAAAGTTTCTATAGGTATGTAAAAATAAACAGATTGGTGAAAATTAATATAGGTCCCTTACAGTCAGAAAGGGGGGGAAGTTATAATGGGTAACAAAGAAATAGCTTAACTGAGAAGTACAATGTAATGTGGGGCTTGGATGGAGTGCAGAGAGTTCAATTACCTGGGGATACAGATTTAAGATGATTGGTAGATAGATGAGTGAGGAGAAGAGGAAAATGTTTTTCACTCACAGCGTGGTGAGAGTCTGGAAATTACCCAGTTTGGCAGTTGAGATGAAAACCTTCAACTCATCTAAAAGGAACCTGTGACCTGTAAAGTTATAGACCAGGAGTTTATAAGTGGGGTTAGAAAGCCAGTGCAGACATGGTGGGCTCTTACTATGTTGTAACTTTTCCATGGTTTGATGTTTCCAATATGGATCAAATGATTTTTATTTGTGCATTATATCAATTGAATTTATAAAGGATAAACAGTTCAGTTTTGAAACTCTGGTAATCTTGTGTGAATCAGAAGTATATTTAAAACTAAATTGGAATCTTTTTAAGAATAGTGTAGCTTTGTTCTCAATTAACAACAGTTCTGCAGTTTATCTCAGTTATTAGCAGTCATGACAGGACTTGCCCTTGTTTCAATTTTCAGACTAGTATGCTTAATTTACTTGGTCAATATAGGTCTATTATACATACATCTGACAGAATAAATGTGCCTGAAATTGTGCACATTTACAAAAGTATTTGGTCAATATGGGAATTGTTAAGCACCTAGTTTTACATATTCATACCTGAAATAACATTAGCTATACTCAACTTATCAAGTCTTCCATTCTCATATTATCACAAACCCTTTGGAAATGGATAACTTTTAAAAGGAAATTCAAACTTCACATTAATAGTTGAAATTTCCCATTAATAGCATGATGATTTCATGTTAGGACATTTACTGTAATGAATGATTAAAATTGCTATTAACTGAACATAATTTTTGTAGGCAACTTATACTTTAAACCACAGAACAAATATCAACATGATTCTTGCTTCAATAGAAAAAACACCTCAGATATATACTTTACACTGTTCTTTATCTTGGCATTCAGTTTTTGCAGAATCAATGACCCGAAACATTAACTTTGATTTCTCTCCATACATACTGCCAGACCTGCTGAGCTTCTATTTTTGTTTCTGATTTACACCACCAGCAGTTCTTTTGGTTTTTATGACATTTAACCTGTATAAATGAAATAAATGCACCAGTTAAGATTTTTTGTGATTTTTAAAGTTCTTCCACTCAGGATAATCACTGAGAAGAGATTTTGTTGCTAATAGTATCCTTCTCATAATGATTAAAGTCCACATAAAGTCTAGGAAACGTCATCAAGGACAATATTGCTGACTTCTTATGTTTCCCATGGATTTTCAAACACAGAAGGTGAAAATTGTAGATTTAGAAGAACTTCTTGTCATAATGCTTTTTGCTATCAGAATTCACTATTTCTTTTGGTCATGGATTCATTAGTGTCTAAATTTGAAACACTATTTCAGTTATCCAATTATGACATCATCTTTCTTTTGTTTTAATTGCAGGAATATGATTCTCCTTCAATTGCTTTACAAATCTGGTTGACTTGTGTTTATGAATAAAAACAAAGTTGCTGGAAAAGCTCAGCAGGTCTGACAGCATCTGTGGAGGAGAAAACAGAGCTAACGTTTTGGGTCTGGTGACCCTTCCTCAGAACTCAGAACTGTTCTGAGGAAGGGTCACTGGACCCGAAATATTAACTCTGTTTTCTTCCCCACAGATGCTGCCAAACCTGCTGAGCTTTTCCAGAAACTTTGGTTTTGTTTCTGATTTACAGCATCTGCAGTTCTTTTGGTTTTTATTGAATTGTGTCTATATTCTGATTAAATGCTGACATTCTTTTTAATTAAGTCTTGCAGTTTTCTAGTGTCTCACTGTTTATCATCTTCCAATTCAGAATGAGCTTTGTCTAATACCTTCTGAATGAGAAGCACAGCCTCTTTTTTTTAAAATATGGAACCCCGGCAGTGTGAAAACAGGCCCTTTGGTACAACAAGCCCACACTGCTCCTAAGGGCATCCCACCCAGGCCCATAACCCCATAACCCACCTAATCTACACATCCCTGAACACCATGGGCAATTTAGCATGGCCAATCCACCCAGCCTGCACATCTTTGGATTGTGGCAGGAAATTGGAGCACCTGGGGAGAATGTGCAAACTTCACACGGACAGTCACCTGAGAGTGGAATTGAACCCAGGTCCCTGGCCCTTTGAAGCTGCAGTGCTAACCATGGAGCCACTGTGTCACACCCCAATTTTAAAGCTTCATCCAAAAACTTAATCCAACCTTATTATCCCACAGTGTCAGCATCAATTAAAGACAAATCATTTTTGTTAAAACACCACTTTCTTTCTCTGTCCTTTAGCCAGGAATTTTGCTGCTATGTTCTTTTTTGATACCTGTAGCTTAGAATCTATAGGCTAGTTCAGTTGAGACAAATTCAATGTGTTACAGACCAGTTATCTTTCTATTATCCGTATGAAATCTCATGGGTTCTCCCCTGCCAGAAATCTGAGTTTATGATTATTTGGACATATCTTCAGTCAAAACAGTACTTATTACAAAGTAATGATTACAAATTATCCTTGATTTCTCTGGTTCATTGACAATTTCAAAGACAACACTTTAACTGCCATGAGTGTGAAATTGACATTATCAATAGACAATTTAGACATGACTCCAAAAATAACAGATCCATTGACCAAAGAGCAGTTTTCAGTCAACACAATAGAACAGGTAAACATTTTCCGTCAATACATTTCTACTTAGCAAATTCCCTGGAGAGAAATTCGCATCTTCTGCTAATGTAGGCTTCAAACTGATCCTGTATCTCAAAGAATAGCAATCTTTTTAGGTCCTTTATCAGACAAGAATGTAATTATTTTACCTTCAAATATAAAACTTCCATGATCTTCTACATATCAGTTAGTAGCAAGCTTCATTCACTGGTATACAGTTTGTAGCGAAACACAAGACATACCCACTAAAGCTCCAGCTTTGCCTTCAACCTGCAGTGGCCCTGTTTGATGGCAAGAGTATCATGTCGTCTTCTTGAATTATTTTTCATCTCTCACACTCTTTCCGCTACTCCGAAAAGTATTGGCTTTCATTTTTGCCATCCCCCTCATGGTAATTAGTGCTCTGTTCACTATCAATTCTCTTATTGTTTTAATTCCTGCAGCAGTTAAAAAATAATGTCTTGCTGTTACCTTTATGTTTATGGGATAACTTACAACTATCAGCCAAAGTTATAGTGTCCCTTATTTTACAGTTTTCTGGGTGGGACCTGATTCCTAACGGAATACTGTTTTTAAATTCTTCAAGTAACAATACCACTGTAAGGTTTCTAATTTTGGTCCAACTTCATTACCCCATGTTATCGAGAAAATATGAGGAACATTGCGAATGTATTAAGCCAAAAACATAGCTGTGTCATACTTTGTGGACTGTCTATCTGCATAAACCTCCAAAGCTTTTCCTACCAAAACACTGTAGTAACATCATCCAAATTGCATTTGGCCATTGTAACTTTCTAGCTATTTTCTCTGACAAGTCAAAATACATTTCGATATCTCTTTTATGCTTCCCAAATGAAAACCAAGAGTTAAATTTGAATCATTGTCAAATTTATGTATCACTGTTTTTTATGTAAACAAATTCTTTCCCTATATAGTTCAATTTCCAGGATTCCTTCCCTTTTTAAAACTTAAGTCTTCATCTGTCTCTTTCTTTTTATAATTATATCTTTGAGCTTCATATTTATAATGCTATTCTTCATGAAAGGAATGAATGACTGAAGACAAGCATCCACACTGTAAATATTTAATCTCTTTATATTTGTTGAAAAAGCTGTTTTCAAAAGGTACAAACTCCTGTTTTCTCCTTACAGTGATTACAGTCCATTACAAAGCCTATATGTATTTGTCTTCACATTACTTTAGCAACAGTGTACACAAATAAGAAGTCTTCCTGAGAGGGAAAATGTATAATGGTACTTTATTCACTGAATGGAGCTGATCGATGAAATCATGATGCTTGAAGGACTTTCCAATAGATGGCCCTATGCTTACACTAATATTTATATCTGTCTTAAAAATGCTACAGTGCAAGTCCCCAAAACATTCAGTGTTAGTGGTCCAGTACTGCAACGATGTTTAGAACTTTATTTGCTCTTTCATCTGTTTCTGATATCTTTTTGATTGGCATTTTTACAGAATCTTATAATGATTATAACACAAGTCAAGGCCATTCAACCCATTGTATCATTGCTGTTTCTTTGCAGTAGCAACTCACGTTGTGGTAGTTTCCACCTTTTCCTGAGGTCTTGCAAACACTCCTTCTTCAGATAATGGCTCAATTCACTTTTGAAAACCATGACTGAATCTGTCTTCATCACATTCTCAGCAGGCAAATTCTCAGTCCTAGCGGCTCGTTGTTTAAACACTATTTATACCACCATGGCTATTCTTGTCAATCACCTTCAATTGTGCCATCTGGTTCTTGATCCATTAACCAATTGGAACAACTATTCTGTCTGGACCCTCCATCTCCAAAAAATCTCTTTCAACCTCCTCCTTAAAATGTTTCTCATCCCTGGAACCATTCCTGTGAATCTTTTCTGAACTGTTTCTTAACCACTTATATCCTTAATCCTGATTGAATTTGCCTAGATCTCTGCATATTTTTTGAACAAGATTAGTAATGCTTCATCATTAGAACTAAATTCTGATTTGAATATTAATCTAGTTCCATTTGATGTTGAGTACATTTTTCTTTCTGGCAGTATTTTATAATGTATTTGCACCAGGCTTCCCATTTTGACAATACTAAAATTTTGGGCTACATTCACAAAATTCATGAAATATTTCAAGTTGTTAAATATGTTTTTGGACAAATTTGCTTACCTGGGAATAATGAAGAAAAAGTAATATTTTGAAGATGTGCTACAATTAATTTAATCATAGAATCCCTCCAGTGTGGAAACAGGCCACTTGGTCCATCAAGCCTACACTGACTCTCTGACGAGCATCCCACCCAGACCCACCCTCCCTACCCTATCCATGTAATCCTGCATTTCCCATTGCTAATCCACCTAGCCTGCACATCCCTGGACTCTATGAACAATTAAACATGGTCAATCCACCTAACCTGCACATTGTTAGACTGTTGGAGCAAACCCATGCAGACATGGGGAGAATGTGTAAGCTCCACACAGACTCTCACCTGAGGGTGGAATCAAAACCGGGTCCCTAGTGCTGTGAGACAGCAGTGCTAAATAACCGAAACATTGGGCAAAACATATAAACTCACATTTTATAAATCCAGATTGCTTCCAGGGGTTTCAGCAGAGGTGCTGCTCCAATGTAGTGACAGCCCAGAGGGAAAAAACAGTAAAAGAAAACACAGTAACAGTTGGAAATGAAAGTACTAGTTGTACTGGAGCACAGTTCTGAAGCATACAAAACAAATTGGACCAGTATGTGTCACTTGCAGTTTTACAACTTCTACCTTCTGGGTAGTGGCTCAGCTGGTCGTTGCATACTGTATCAGTTTCTATTGAAAAGGCATATTTTTGGTTTAAAATTGGTCGGCTAAAAGCCAATAGCTTAAAATGGAGATTGCATTTTGTGACAGCTGCCTTCCATTTCATACAGTCTTAAAGTTTCCAGAGGGCTTAGTCAAACAATGGCATTAGTTCGTGTTATGTTTTTTGTATTATTGATAAGTGACACAACTTTTAAGTAGTGGGGGTTCAGCTTACTTAAAAATCTCATGCAGATTGATGTAACAGCTCAGACTACAGCTTGCACTTAGACATAACTAGGTCAGCATTTAGACTCTCAAACTTCAGCTGGACTGCAGATGGGTGTTGGTTATATCATTTCACAAGGTGTTTGCAAGATCCTTGGCTTACTTGAATGTCCATAGCTTAAAGCAACACAGCTCTTAAAACAAAAACACAACATCCCTTCAACATGACTTCAATAAGAACCGTGTTCTTGCATTTTTACAGTGACCTAGGCCAATGGATTTCATCCCCAGGCTTGCTTTACTGCTTTTGCCAGGACTCCTGCCCCATGGAGCCACTACCCAGAAGGAAGAAGTTGTGAAACCTGCAAATGATACGTACTGGTCCAATTTGTTTTGTATGCCTCAGAGCAGCGCTCCAGTGCAACTAGTACATTAATTTCCAACTATTACTGTGCTTTCTTTTACTGCATTTTCCCTCTGGGCTGTCACTACATTGGAGCAACACCTCTGCCGAAACCCCTCGAAGCAATCTGGATTTATAAAATGTGAGTTTATATGTTTTGCCTGTTTACAGTTTGCAATGAAAATGACACAGCTGAAGTTAACCTGGAAGTGTAGCTTATACGAACTGAGACTTGTGGTGCAAAGCACTTGATAAATGAAATGCATCGTGAATTACCGCAATGCTTATTCAGATAATAAACTACATGGATCATTATTATTTCCAGTCTGTATATGTTGAACTTAACCACATGACTATCTAGTAAATAATATCTATTTCCCCAAAGAACAATTCCAGTAGAATTTATTAGCTTCCTGTTTGCATGGTTCAGAGATGAGGCTGTGCCAATGGAATGATGTATGAATTAATCAGAAGTAGAGCTATTTCTAATAAAAAAGACACATATACTGTTGTATGGGCATTTCATCCTATAACATTGTCGCTCATGATGAAGGTTGCTACTCTTTAAGTGAAGGACACTACAGGGCTTGCTTGGTCTAATGTGTGAGAAGAATATTACATAGATAACAAATACAGTATCAGAAATTCCAGTGGGGAAATAATTGTCGGAGCAATGTAGACTGGAGTCACGCATCTGGACATAAGGAATTCCTGTCACAGCAGACTCTGTGAGAATTGCTTGGGAAATTGAAACTTCAACTGCATCGGGAACTCTCTGAAAAAGAGCCTGAAAAGCAGAGTGTTCCAAGGGTTCTGACACACTTAAGCTTACTAGTAACCCAGGATATGTTAAGAACTAAAATCCTATTCTAACCATTGAGTAACTATTAACCTAAACATTCAACTCATCCTCTGACCTCTTCCAACTACAACCCTTACCCCTGACACTGGGACCCAATGTTTGCACTCTCTAGATTTGGCAATCTGCTTCTTGAGGAATCCTGACCCAACCAGACTTGGTGATAGTGCCCTGAGCTGACCCAAACCAACAGACCTAACCTGACCGTGCAGTAACCAACCCCTTCTCCAAATGTAAACCGATTCAGCCTTCCCCTCCACCCCCATCACAGCCCCAGGGCCTGAATTGAAATCCATCCCATTGGGAGCTGGTCTGACCACACCTCCAGCCCCTCAAAGAACATCTTATGAACGTCCACCTGAAATCCCCTAACACCCCAGGATCTGCCTCGACATTTCCCAGAACTTGACTGGACAGCCCCTGCATCCACAGATCTGGCCAACTCTTCTCTCCAACTCTCAGCAGACATGAACTGACATCCTCTAACACGCACAACCATTTGACTCTGAGACCTGACCCAACATTCCCTGGTACTTGAAGCAATACCAACTGTACCCACCCTGATATTGGCCTCCACCCCAGCCATTTGAACTGCCACCCTGACCCATTTCTACATCCCAACCTGGACCCAACCTAGTGCCAGGTGCTGACCCCAAATCCATCCCCCAAATTCGATGACCGGAGCCCTGATTACTGGCTGTTCATCTCCCTGATCATATCAGTTCTACATCCACCCCAGACTGGTCACTATGGAGTCACAGGACTGACTGTAACCCACTCCTTTGACTGCAGAGGCATGGACCACTTGACGAATAAGACCCTGACAGACATCTGAAAATGGTCAATCCCCCGGACTGGAATGTGTGATAACTTGACTTACTGTGCTGGGACCCCCTAATTTTAATGAGGACTGCTCAGCTAAGACTTTGAGGCAAGGCTGCATGCTTGCTGTATGTACACTGTGTTTGCTATGTAAGCTGCTGGCACATGTTGTAGGTGTGAGATTGACGTAGCACACTGCCATATAGCAAGATGAATGCACCCAGAACTCAGGACTGTTGACCAGCAAGAAAAGCTGACCGATTGTGTGACTGTGCTAATTAGCAAGGTAAGGAAGGAATGATATGAGCATGCAGGTATGCACTAATTGAGCAAGCATTATGGGAATAAGTGAGCATTCCTCTGATGCAGCCTTCTCCAATCTGTGAGGTGGGTCCCTGTGTCTGTGTGCAACGTGTCCTTGCTGCAATTTTCCAATGCCTACTGCTGGTGTACCCGGTGATGCAGCACTCCGATTCCAGACTGCACTGCAAAAGTATCAGAGAGATGCCCTGATGATGGTAAGCGTTTATCAAATGCCAATGTCTATGGACGAAGAGTGTGTGTGGCAGGTGCCCATGATTTGTGCCCTGAGATGCAGTTTGGTCACATGTAACATGGATGTCCTTCGGAGCAAGGAGTGAGCTGAAGCGATCAAGTTTCATAATTTCCATATTGGGTTTTCTCAATGCCGACACAGTTCAGTACATTTAGTAACATTGAATGCTGAATATTAGGGGGGTAAGTCAGGACATTAAAACAATGTTTAACCAGCAATAGTACCCCTTAAGTGACAGCATAAGTTAACTCCAAGGGAGACAAAGGAAATCCTACCCAACCACATAATGAACTCAAGCAAGTTTGAAAAGTTTGTGTTACATTAGGAGCAGAATTTGCTGTGGCTTGCTCAAGCAGGCTGCAAGGTATAGGAGCCAGATGGATTGGACTCACTGGAGTGGAAGCTTCAACAAATGATGTTGGGTTGCATTGCTTCAAAATGGTGGTGATGGTGCTGCAATGACCTGGTAGGAATCCAATTTTGCTTGTAATGTGGGTAATTACCAAGCATTTCGATAAGTCTGAATGTGATTGAATGATGCATTTCAAATTTAATGAGCAGTGCACGGAGATCATGGGGTGTCAGATCCTTAAAGGCCTCAGATACACAAGTGGGAATGAACCATATTGGAGCTGTCTGCATTGTGATTTTGGATAGTTTGAGGAAAGGGGAAAGACCAGGCTGTTGTTTCTGAAGGGCAAGAACTAATGGGTTTTCACTGATGTGTTTATAATTGTGCTTGCTGACTCTCAGCAGTGCAAGTGTCAGAACATTGCCACAAAATTCAGGGGGATTGAGAAACCCTGGGACATAGGGCAACCTTCCTGCAACAGCAGTGTATAAAATATAATTCTGTTAAGAATCTACTGATTGCCATGAATTCGTTGTCGATTGTCAGAAAAACCCTTCTGGTTCACTAATGTCCATCAAGGAAGGAAATCTGCCATCTTCCCCTGGTCTGGCCTACATGTGACTCCAGACCCACAGCAATGTGGCTGACTCTCAATTGCCCTCTGAAATGCCTACCAAACCATTCAGTTGTACAAATTGATACAAAGTCTCAAATAATTGAAACTGGATGGATCACTTGGAATCAACCTAGGCACTGTAAAAGACAATGGCAGAAACAGCCTTGTTGAAGCAAATTCCTCCTTATTAACATCCAACACGCTAGTGTCAAAATTGAGAGAGCTGTCTCACCAAAGATCCTCAGACAGCACCTTTCCAACCCATGACCACTTCCATCTAGAAGGATAAGAGCAGCAGATACATGTGCTACATCACTACCTTCAAGTTTCGCTGCAAGTCACACTCACCATTCTGAAATGGAAATACATATCCCTTCCTTCACTGTCACTGGGGTCACAATCCTGGAATTCCCTCCCTCATGGCATTGTGGATCAACCCACAGCAGGTGGACTGCAGCTGTTCAAAAAAGCAGCTCACCACCACCTTCTCAATGGCAACTAGGGACAGGCAATAAATGCTGGCCAGCCAGCGACGCCCATATCCCACAAATGAACTTTTAAAAAATTCTTGAATTATATCACAGTCCTTCTCCCTAATATTTATACTTACATCATCACTCTGACTAATGTACACTGACACAAAGTATTCATTTAGAACCCTACACACACCCTTTGACTCCACACGCAAATTTGCACTGTGGCCCTAATTAGGTCCTACTCTTTCCCTTGTTATCCTTTTACCCTTAATGTACTTATAAAATAACTTAGGGTTTTTATTTATTTTACCTGCCATTATCTTTCATAGCCCCTTTTTGCTCTCCTAATTTCCTTTTTACATTTCCCTTTACATGTACTCCTCGAGGGCTTCTGCTTTTACAAGCCCTTATTATCTGCCCCCCTTATCCATTTCTGTACTTTCCTTGGTATCAAGAGTTCATTGGATTTGTTCGTCCTATCCTTTATCTTTATTGGAACATGTTGGCACTGAACGCTCCTCATTTCTTTCTTAAAAGTATCCCACTGCACTGACACAAATCTACCTAACCATGAAATACACACCCTACTCTTACCATTCTTTACTTGTTATTAATAAATATAATTTTCATTCCTTCCGTTAGCTAAAAAAAATCACAATTCTATCTCCCTGAAGCCTATATTACTTCAACTCAGCACCTAAACTTAAGGCATTCAAATTATGACATCTTCCTTTTGCTCTACTCAGAACCCTTTCTGAAGCTTCAGTAGTCATTACCAAAAATAGTCCAAATAAAAATATATCAAAACCATTGAATAATTAATTAGATTTCTCTCAGCTTTGTACTTCATTGACCTAGTAATATTCTCCAGAACCTATTTTCCTTTGCCTAACATTCATTCATCTTTCTTCAAGTTATCCCCAATTCCTTTCCTGCTTCGTTACTTTGGATAATATCCATGCATACAATGAAATCCATTTATGTAACACAGCAATATCCATATTAAATGGTATTTGTCGTTTATGGATAGCAAGAACTGCAGATGCTAGAGTCAGAGACAACACAATGTGGACCCTTTTGAAGAAGGGCCCCAACCTGAAACGCCAACTTTCCTGCTCCTCTGATGCTGCCTAGCCTGTTGTGTTCCTCCAACTCCACACTGTATTGCCTTTGTCATTTATCAACCTATTACATAAAACACAGAGATAACAAGGTATAGAGCTGGATGAACACAGCAGGCCAAGCAGCACCAGAGGAGCAGGAAAGCTGATGTTTCAGGCCTAGACCCTTCTTCAGACCCTTCTATTTTTCTGAAGAAGAGTCCTGACCGGAAATGTTGACTTTCCTGCTCCTCTGATGCTGCCTGACCTGCTGTGTTCCTCCAACTCCACACTGTGTTGACTTCAACTTGATTTACCCATCTTTATTTCATATCTCTTGGTATCCAAAGAAATCTCTTCTGTAAATGGCACTATAGTAATTGTTAGTTTTGAAACTGAGATTGTTTGATTTTGTTAACTAAGGTCATTAAGGGATATAGGACATCAGTGTATGCAGTTAGATGCTAGATGAATCAAGATCACATTGAAAACAGAACCAGCTTGATGGACCTACCCCTGTTTCTGTGCATAATTACTGATATTGAAAGTGATCAGAGGAGTGAATTGCAGAAGCAGAAATAAAGGATAGGAAGTCATGGCCTGGACTACAGAATTACAAACCCCATATTTCTTCAACTCTGGATAATTTAATTGTTTGCATTAATACCAACACAATCAATGAGTGTTGAGTGCTCCTGGGTAAAATATAGAATAACATAGATTCACAATTAACTTTAATTAAATTTAATAAGAAATAAAATTAATTAAATTTGAATACTACCTGACAATGTGTCTTAATCTGGACATCTATTCTGCCAGCATGAGCTTTTCATTCCTTTCACCTGCTTTGGTCACTGCGGCTGCTTTTTACTGGGGCTGTCAATTTAATGTCAATCTGTAAGAAACCATTATGAAATTGTGCTGTGATTTTTGCGCACTGGAAGTTAGGTTGGAACTGACAAATCCATTTCACACAGTATCCTTTCAACTGGAGTGAAACGTGATCACATCAATCAGGGATGGATTTAAACAGACATTGCAAACCCAGGAATCTGCTACATTGTTAGAAAGTGTCAATTCTTTACATGTAGTAGGTATTGTATGATTCATTACTGACTAAAGAATTCAGGTTTCAATTATCTTTGTTCATTATTGGCATTCATTAAATGTAACGAGGTGTCTTGCTGGGGAGGAGACAACTTGCTTGAGTTTGCATGCTTTAAAAACCTTGATCATTAAAGCTTCATGTGTATTGTGCTATGTAATTACACTGCTAAGGCATGTTTATTTTTTAGAAAAAAACTTGTTTTAATGGCGCTCCAGTGTTTACCATTCACAAGAAAAACCATTTAATATATAGAGATAACAAGGTGTGGGGCTGGATGAACACAACAGGCCAAGCAGCATCATAGGAGCAGGAAAGCTTGACGTTTCGGGCCTAAACCCTTCATCAGAAATGGGGGAGGGGAAGAGGGTTCTGAAATAAATAGGGAGAGAGGGGGAGGCAGATAGAGGATGGATAGAGGAAAGGATAGGTGGAGAGGAGGCAGACAAGTCAAAGAGGCGGGGATGGAGCCAGTAAAGGTGAGTGTAGGTGGGGGGGTAGGGAGGAGATAGGTCAGTCCAGGGAGGACGGACAGGTCAAGGGGGCGGGATGATGTTCGTCGATCGGAGAGGGGGGTGGGGCTTGAGGTGGGAGGAGGGGATAGGTGAGAGGAAAAACAGGTTAGGGAGGTGGAGATGAGCTGGGCTGGTTTTGGGATGCGGTTGGGGGAGGGGAGATTATGAAGCTTGTGAAATCCACATTGATGCCGTTGGGCTGCAGGGTTCCCAGGCTGAATATGATTTGCTGTTCCTGCAGCCTTCGGGTGGCATCACTGTGGCATTGCAGGAGGCCCAGGATGGACATGTCGTCTGAGGAATGGGAGGGGGAATTGAAATGGTTACTGCTGTGTATTAGAGAGCTGTTGATGATGAACTGGGTTTGAGAGAAGATAGAATGTAATTTCTCGAGAATCATATATAAACCTGTAAAGATTGTTTCTGCTGGGAAATTGTGTTCATTTGCCATAACATGGCATTGAAGGTGTCGCCTATAATGGGCCTTTCTTTTTGATGCAAATACAGCTGTTGAGGTTACTGAAAAATACTGTTGTGTTCTGCTGCAGGGCATTTTTGTATACTACGAATTGATAGTTTTTGTTTTGTGTAAGCTGATTGTAAAATTTGTTAGTACTATCATGCTAGCATGGATTAATTTCTGTTCTACTTGTTGATGCACACACTGTAATTTATGCAGTCATATTGAGATTAAGTACATAATTGCTTGAGTGCATACAAAGAGATACTTACTTAAAGTGTGTATGGATCAAGTTCGGAGAGACATTCCTGTAATGAATCATTCTGTGACTAAATCCACACCAAGTAAAGATGGGCTCTGGTTTCTTCTTCACCAACTGACTATCAGGAGTATAACATACATATTTTCTAACTTTGTTAATTCATTTGCATAGTGATGCTATGTTTTTTTCCTTATTTTATGTTTGGAACATGTATATAGGACAACTACAATGCACCAGCCTGTTGACATCAGTGGACTGCTTAAGCAATTCAGTTCAATTCATCATTCCATTTGCTTAATTAGAAGCCAAGTAACTAAGACAGTTTCTGAAGGATAATCATTTTACATTTTTCTGTAGTGTGGTCTGTAAATAGCAGCTCTCCTCTACCCCCGAAATAGATAAACGTGCAAGTTCTAAATTGAAACACAGCCCATTGATATTAAGTTTATTTGGATGCTAACACGTTTAATGTTATCATGTCAGAGATTCAGCAGCCCTTTTCTTTCAGAAGGAGCTGAATATTTATTGAATAAACTTATAGTAACAGTGTCACTGACTTTACATAGAGGCTTCAGCTGATTACAATGAAGCAACAGGTGTTACGTACAACAAATACATCTGTTCACTCATTAGGCAGAGGGCTATAAATTCAGCTTACTTATTACTCCTTGAGGAAATCTTCATGAATTTCCATGGCTGAAATCCAAAGCAATTATTGTTGTGGATTTATCATGTATTTGTGAAAGATGCCTTTTTGGCTGCAGTGGGATTGATTCCAGATGGTTCTTGGGAAGATAAAAGCACAAGAAGAACTTAACTGCTTAGCCTTTGGATAATGAGGAAAAAAAATGCCAAGTTGCTGAGAGGTCAAGGCCAGTGTGAGAAATCTGTTGGGAAATGACAAATGATACAATGTCATTAGCCTTTTCCTTTTCATAATGACCGTTGTAACTGTGGGACCACCAAGTGAACAGGGGCACTCCTCCTAACTTGCATTTGTTTTCAAGTTAGCTATTTCCCAGTTTGAAATTAAAACCATTCATTTGTAATAGGATCTATTGTTCATCTTGTATATTAACAAAAAGGTGCTTTGATTTGATGCAAAATTGCTTAAGAGAGCTTATGATTTTCTCTCCATTTTCTGCATGTTATGCTTATTCTACAAGTCCACAGAAATTATACACAGTACGTATTAGGGTTATTTAAAATGGAAAGAGATCTCCTATTTAATTCATTTGCCTGGCAGTATGGAATTACCAGGCCTAAGTGAGCACTTGGCAGCTGTTTGCAGAAAGCTGTATACGCTTTTACCTAAAATGAGCCTCAATCATTAAGAACATTAACTGTTTAGTTCAGACTAAACGTAATCTCATTTATGATCTAATATTTCCTGTAACTCAGCTGCAAATTCACAATAAGTGAAAAAAAACTCAGAACATATAACACAATGCCCTTTATCTGAATGCAGGCAGCTTGCTCACAAAGTAGATAAACAGATAGCATAAACAGTAATATTTAAGTATGATCTTAAAACTATTACAGAGATGTGGTTGCAAGGTGACCAAGACTGGGAATTGAATGTTCAGGGGTCTTTGATGCTTCAAATTGACAGAAAGGAAAAGGAGGTGGGGTTATGTTAGAAAATGCAGAGATCAATCATGAGAGCTGATTTTGGCTCAGGCATACAAAATGTAGATTCTGTTTGATGGAGACAAGAAATAGTAAAGGAAAGAATTAATTGGTGGGAGTATACTATAGGCCCCAGTAATTAGCAGTAATTACACTGTGGCACAGAATATCAATCAAGAAATAATAGATGATTGATAGAAAGGCAATGCAATAATTGTGAGTGAGTCGAATCTTCCTTATGACAAATCAAATTGTCAAAGGTAGTGTTGAAGATGATTTCATATGGTATATTCTTATATTCTTAGAATACCTTGTGAAATCAATGGTAAAACGTGATGTTTTGGTTCTGATAAAATAAGAGTTTGACAATGTAGAAATAGGAGTAGGAGGAGGCCATTTAGCCCTTCAAGCCTGCACTGCCTTTCAATATGATCAAGTTTGATCATTCAGCTCTGTACTCTGTCACAACTTTCTCCCTATACAACTTGATCCCTTTAGCCATAAGGCCTATACTGATTCCTTCTTGAAAACATTTCATATTTTAGTCTCAACTGCTTTTTATGGCAAAGAATTCCACAAGCTCTCCACTTTCTGGGTGAAGAGGTTTCTCCTCATCTCAGTCCTAAATGGCTTACGCCGTATCCTTAGCTGTGACACCAGTTCTCGAATCCCAAGTCATTGGAAACATCCTTTCTGCATTTATCCTGTATAGTCCTGTTATAACTTTATAGGTTTCCATGAGATCCTCCCCCTCAGGCCTCATTCTTTAAAACTCCAGTGCATATGGTCCGGACTGATCCAATATCTCTTTATACATCAGTCATAGAGTCACAGAGTAGTACAGCATGGAAACAGACCCTTCAGGCCAACTCATCCATGCTGACCAGATATCCTAAATTAATCTAGTCACGTTTCCAGCATTTGGACCATATACCGCCAAACCCCTCCTATTTATGCACCCACTCAGATGTCTTTTAAATGTTATAGTTGTACCAGCCTCCACCACTTCATCCAGCAGCTCATTCCACACACACACCACCCTCTGAAGGAAACGTTTGCCCCTGAGGTCCCTTTTCAATCTTTTCCCTCTCACTTTAAATCGATGCCCCCTAGTTTTGGACTCCTCTAGCCTGGGAGAAAAGACTTTGGCAATTCACCCTATCCAGGCTCCTCACGATTTTATAAATCACTATAAGGTCACCTCTCAACCTCTGATACTCCAGGGAAAAACACCTCCCGCCCATTCAGCTTCTCCCTATAGCTCAAACCCTCCAACACTGGCAACATCTTTGTAAATCTTTTCTGAACTCTTTCTCCTAGCACGGAGAAAAGAACTGAATGCAATATTCTAAAAGTGGCCTTACCAATGTCCTGTGCAGTTGCAATGTTATACAGAGAACTAAAAGTGAAACAACCAAAGAGGAGCATCTTGCCCTATAATTTGTAAAAAGAGTGTGAAAGGTGGTCTAACCTGCCTTTCACCAACTTCTAGTGGTTAAATAAAATAAATCCCTAACAATCAATTTACAATCAACAAATAACAATTTATTTATCTCAATCTAACAGTGAACAAATTAACTAAACTATTAACAAACCGAATAAACCGCTTCTAATGACTAACTATTCCTGAATAAAGCAAGATTCTAATGGTATGCTGTACCAATAAATACATCTCCCACTTATATAAAAAAAGATTTTAGTCTCTAGAAATTACAGCCAAGTTATGTGTCTTCCAGAATGTTCTGTGCCTTCTCTGTTGATCCTTCCGTCAGGAATATTCACTAGTTGTGTCGTGGGTACCTCTGATCTTTAGATGGCGCTTCCTCCAAGACATAGAGTAGGCTGTGAGAGCCAGCAATTCTCTGTCGAGAGCTGAGGGTTATTAACTCTGGCGGATGGCAGTTAGCTCTCCGTGTACGTGCAAACTTTCAGGCTACTGCTCACAGAAATCCATTTAAATCTATAAGCATAGAAAAAGCACATGATCTTTTAAACAGACTAAGTAATGCTTTCCATCCAGCATTTTACAAACACCAAATTCTAACGTTCTGCCTCCTAATCCACGAGCACTCTACCCAACTTTGTAACACCTCCCTCCTTAAGAAAAAAAGGATCCATCATTATGAAAAGATGGCTTCACGTTTTTTTCTTTTAAAACCCTAACTCCATTATATTACTACATCCATAACTCATTAATCTAGAGTTACCCAATTTTAACTAATTCTATACATACATACAACATTGAACACTACCGTTTCTATCTTATATAAACATTTTTCTTTTAAACATGCAATAATACTTTCAATACCTGCAATATGTACAACCTGTAAATGAAATGCTTGTAACATGAGACTCCAATGAAATAATCTGGTGTCCTTGTCCATAAATCTTTCCAGAAATGTCAAAGGATTGTGGCTGAATATTTTTTCTGCTGGGTATTGAGCTTTTTCTTGAAAAATAACCGATTTGTCTTTCAAATCCACAATCATCCCCCTGTAACAATATAGTCCCAACAGCTACATCACTTGCTTTGATGCGACTTTAAAGGGTTTCAAAAAAGTTTGGCACAGCTAAAACTGGTGTGCTGGTTAACACTGCTTTTAAATTCTAAAATCCTCTTGGCATTGTTCTGTCCACCGAAATTTTGTGTTCTTTTTTAACAAATCTGTCAGTGGTACTACTACATTACTGACGTTTGGCACAAATTTCCTGTAGAATCTGCTCAATCCTAAAATTTGTAGCACTTTATGCTTCAAGAATGGTCTTGGTAATTCATCGATGGCTTTAAACTTCACGTTCCTTAGTGTCATCTGTCCATATCCAATGTTGTGCCCTAAAAATGTCACTTTTGCCTTCGTAAATTCTGTTTTTGCCAACTTTATGATCAACTTTGCCTTCTGCAGTCTCTCAAAGAGCTCTGCCAAATGGTCCATGTGATCTTTCCATGAATGGCTAAAGATCACTAAGTCATCAATGTAGACGGCACGATTAGTCAATCCTGCAACAAATCTGTTCATAAGCCTTTGAAATGTTTCTGGTGCATTTTTCATTCCAAAGAGCATTACTTTAAATTGATGTAGCCTATTTGGAGTTACAAAAGCGGAAACATCTTTTGCTCTGTCTGACATAGGTACTTGCCAGATGGTGCCAAGGAAGTCCAACTTTGTGATGTAAGAGGCTTGTCCTACTTTTTCCACACAGTCCTCCAGCCTTGGAATTGGGTATGACTCAGATTTGGTCACGGCATTGGCCTTCTGATAATCTACAGAGAATTGTGGAGTATCATCAGGTTTGGGAACCAACACGATTGGTGAGCTCCACTCACTTTGACTTGTCTCTATGATGTCTTCTTGGAGTATCGTTTCCACTTCCTTCTAAACCTGCACTGCTTTGAGAGGATTAATCCTGTAGGGGTGTTGTTTTATTGGAACATCATTCCCTATGTCAACCTAATGTACTATGGTATTAGTCCTCCCCATTCTATTTCTACACATGTCCTCATAGCACTGCAACAAGTCTTTCAATTCAGTTCTCTGTTCTTGGGACAGATAGCTCATTACCCTGTCCCATTCCATAAGGACTTTCTCATCATTGAATTTACTCTGAGGCACATCAAAATCCAAATCATCTGGATTTGATTGCCCTCTCTGACTGGCACTAACTTACGCCTGTTTCTCTGGTTCCCTTTCTCTGTCATAGTAATGTTTCAACATGTTCACATGACATACCCAATAAATTCTTTTCCTAACTGGCATCTTTATCAGATAATTCACCTGACTTAACTTCTTCTCAATCTGATAGGGACCTCCTACCACTGGTAAGAATATTAATATTTTATCCCCAAGGGAAAATGTATGAATTTTAGATTTCTTACCTGCTTCTTGCTTCATTATGTGTTTTGCACGTTCAAATGTTATTTAGCCAATTCACCTACTCTGTTTAATCTTTCTCTCACCTCAAATAAATAATCCAACTATTAGATCTATGATTTCTGACCAATCAACTTTTCCTTAATTAATGTTAAAGGCCCTCCTACTTAGTGTCTGAATATCAATTCAAATGGAGTAAACTAAGTCAATTCATTTGTGGCATCTCTAACAGCAAATAATATACATGAGATATTTTTAACCCAATCATTTGGGTAGTCCTGTCCATATGCCCTCAGCATTGTCTTTAGGGTCTGATGCCTCCTTCCCATTCTCTCTGGGATACAGGATGGTATGCACTTGATTTAAAGTGTTGGGATGCCTAAACTAACCAAGAGCGCCTTAAATAATTTGGCAGTAAAATTGGACCCTTGGTCAGTTTGAATCCCCCTGGGTAGTCCAGAATGGGTGAAGAAAACTAACAGCTCCTCCACAACCTTTCCTGCCTTGGCATTCATATTGCATTGCCTCCAGAAACCTGGTAGATCCATCCATTATGGTTAGCAAATACTGGTTCCCACTTTTGGTTTTAGGGATGGAACCTACAAAATTGATTAAAACCTGCATAAAAGGTTGTTCAAATGTGGGAATTGGCATCAAAGGCGCTGGTTTTATCACTGCCTGTGGCTTTCCTACCATCTGACACGTACGACAAGGTACGGCAAAATTCAACCACAACCTAATGTAATTCAGGCCAATAAAAATGCTTCTTTATCTTAGCCTGAGTCTTCCTCACTCCTAAATGACCTCCTACAGTTAATTTGTGTGTTACCCGCAATATTTCCTGTCTGTCTTCTACCAGGAACACAATCTGGTGAACCTCCGCCCGTTTCTCACCTGCACTAACCTGACAAGGTCTTCCTTCCTGCTTTAAGATTTTATCCTTAAGGTAATAACATTCCGGAATACATTCTAATTCCTTTTCAGAGTAGGCTTTATGATACAAATCTTTATTGTTTCATCTTTTTGTTGTAATTCCGTTAATCTTTTAGAACTAAACACCTTTGTCTGATCCGCTGCGTGTTTAGCTTTTTCCTTCATCCTTTCATCAGAGTGTCAGCTAACTGGACCTCAACTCCTTCATCTTTCTCTTTTGTTTTCCTTCTTGTTCTAACTTATGGCTGTGGGATCTTGTTACCACACAGTCTGCAAAAATTCCAGGGTATTTTTCTTTTAACTTCCCCATTCCCTGGTTTTCTCTGGCTTTCCACCACAATGGGAATCATTCCCACCTGTGATCCAGCTACGTTGTTTCCAAGAAAAAAGTGTATTCCTGGAATAGCCAATCTTTCCATCACTCCCACTGTCAATTCCCTGATCCTGATGATACTTGCCAGCCTTATCTTACACAGGGGAACGCTGTCCTTCTCTCCAATATTTCACAGATTATCACTCTCTCAGGCAATATTTCAGAAGGAGTGCAAATATTTTCAACTTTACACGTAGAGACTGACCAGTTCCCATATCTCTCAATATTTTAACTTCTTTACCTACTCCTCCTGTTCTACCGGAGTGAATTTTACCCACACAGATGAAGTCTTTGAAAAGATTGAGCGCTAACTTAATATCCAGCCCGTGACTAGCAGTTGCCTGCAGCTCCTCGACTTCTCTTGGGATATCTTTCACTATCTTAACTAGTCCCACTGGTTTAGCCTCTTTTACCACATCCTTTTTCCCAGTGCGTTTCTTAAACTACCAGCACTGTGACCTTGTGTGTCCCACCTTATTGCAGTGAGAACACCTGAGGTCTCTTACCTCGTTTCCACCCTTTTGGGATTCTTTTCACACATGTGGTAAACTGTTCCCAGTGTGATATACTCTTTGGTTTTCATTGAAGGATCTCCCTCTTTCCCAATTTCTATCCCTCACGGAATGAAATTGCAGTCAGAAGCTAGATTTCGATATATGCCCTAATGCAGATTCATCCGCCATCTCTGTAATTCTTCCCTCTGTTTTAACATTCTGTTCCTCAACATGAGTTCTTGTCAATTCTGGAAATGAGTCTTTAAACTTCTCCAGCAAAACAATATCTCTAAGAGCCTCATACGTCTTTTCTATCTTTAATGTTCTCATCTATCGATCGAAGTTGCTCTGTTTAATTCTTTCAAACTCTATATAAGTCTGATCTGGTTGCTTTCTTACATTTCTGAATATTGTCTATGTGCTTCTGGTACCAATTTGTAGGCACTCAAAATCGCCTTTTTTACTTCTTCATATTCTACTGGCATCTCCTCTGTCAGCACTGCAAACACCTCACTAGCCCTGCCTACCAACTTGGTCTGAATTAACGTTATCCACATAGTCTCTGGTCAGTTCATCTATTTAGTCAATTTCTCAAAGGAAATGAAAAAGACCTCTACATCTTTTTTTTATTGAGTTTTGGTAATGTCTTGACATATTTCTATATATCCCTACCAGGCCTCACTAAGCCTACCTTCTACCTTCATCTCCATCGTTTTAAATTGACCTTCCTGTCTAATTGCCAACTTCTGAAATTCAAACTCTCTCTTTTTTATTTTTCTTCTGCCAGAGGAATTCTTTCCTGTTCTTTTTCTTCAGCTAGGAATCTTCTTTCCCTTTCTTTCTCTTTTAACTTGTAATTTAAATTTTTCTAACTCCACTGAACTTTACTGTTTCTCCGGTATACTTAATTGCTTGACTAACTCTGTTAAAACTTCAGTTTCCTTATTAACATTTATTAGACCCAATTTTAGCCTGTCTGCTAATTCTAAAGTGTCCCATTTTTCTCTCTTTCTAAACGTTCTTAGCAAAGTTGGGAAGCATCTTTGACCCCATAACCTCTTTAGCAATGTTCAGAGCCATTTCCCCACTTTTAATTTAACCAAAAACATGTGACCAAAAATAAACAGATTGTCCACTTCTGACTTAAGTTTTGTTTAAAGATCTAGGACACTAATCCCCAAGTCTGTTCAAATCTGTCCAAATCCATTCAGATCTGTCCAAATCCATTCAGATCTGTCCAAATCCTGGACGTGAGCCCCCAATCTGTTATAAAGCGGAGATTGAGCCCCGCTGAGTACTAAAATCATAATGCCCAAAGAGGAGCAACTCAACCTATAATGTGTAAAAGAAGTGTGAGAAGTGGTGTGACTCGCTTTCAGTAAGTTCTAGACATTAAATAAAATAAATCCCTAACATTCACTTTACAATCAACAAGTAACAATTTATTTATCTAAATTTAACAGTGAACAAATTAACTAAACTATTAACAAACCGAATAAACCCCTTTTAACTACTGAGTAATACAAGATTCTAACTGTATACTGTTCCAATAAATACAAGTCCCACGTATATAAGAAAAAAGAATTTAGTCTCTCAAAATTACAGCAAAGTTACATGCCTTTCAGAATGTTCTGTGCCTTCTCTGTCGATTCGTCTGTCAGGAATATTCATTAGCTGTGCTGTGGGTACCTTTGATCATTAGATGATGCTTTCTCTAAGACATAGAGTTGGCTGTGAGAGGTGTGATTCTCTAGTCAAGAACTAAGGGTTGTTAGCTCTTGTGGATGGCAGTTAGCTCTCTGTGTACTTGCAAACTTTCAAGCTGCTGCTCACAGAGATCCATTTAAATCTCTAAGCATAGAAAAACACATGATCTTTTGAAGGGGCCACACAATGTTTTCCTCCCTAGCATTTTACTAACACCAAATTCTAACTTTCTGCCTCCTAATCCACAAGCACTCTACCAACTTCACAACATGCAATATGACATTCCAACTCCTATACACAACCCACTGACCAATAAAGGCAACTGTATCAAACTTCTTCTTCACTACATTGTCTATCTGTGAGTCCACCTTCAAGGAACTACGAACCTGCACCCCAAGGTCTCTTTGCTCTGCATCACTCCCCAGCACCCTATCATTAAGTGTATAAGTCCTAAAATGCAAAAGATGTTGGAAATCATAATGGGTCAGGCAGCATTTGTGGATGGAGAGCAAGCTAACATTTCAAGTCTAGATGACTCTTCATCAGAGCTGCTGATTTGCCTTACCAAAATGCAACACCTCGCATTTATCTAAATTAAACTCTATCTGCCACTCCTTGGCCCATTGGCTCATTTGATCAATGTCCTGTTGTACGCTGAGATAACCTTCTTCACTGTCCACTACACCACCAATTTTGGTGTCATCTACAAACTTACTAACCGTTCCTCCTATATGCAAATCCAAATCATTTACATAAATGAAAATATATATTGTCTTGCATTCCAGGAATTAGTTCGGTAAACCTTTGTTGTTCACCCTTCATAGCCAGAATATCCTCCCACAGATAAGGAGGCCAAAACTGTAGACAATACTATAGATCCAAATGGATCTGTTCGATCAAATTTTTTAGGTGACATGTTCTGTTGGTACTTGACTATAGTTTGTTTGCACCAATATGCCTTATGTTAAATCTAGGATGTTAGGCTATAAGTCATATCCACTTTTGTACAGTCTAAAGTTTTATGGTCAATGATCTTTGCATGTTAACTTGAGTTTATTAAAAATAAAACTTACTCATTGTTCCTTGCTGATAAAAGAAATCTGACTGAATTATTTCTAATACCGAACCAATACCAAGATCTAAAACCTACTTAATTGACCATATCACCAATTTGGTTACATTTAAAATTTGATTAAGACCAAGGGAGGGATGGGACTAGAATAGAATACGTGCATCCTTCAACCTTAGTTATAACACCTGCATGATAACAATTTGTTGCACGCTGCTTAACAGAGCTGTGTTTGACAATGTCCTCAGTATGGTGATAGAGACAGCATTGATGAAATTGAGGTGAGTGAAAAGTGAGAAGGGATTGAACATTAACCTGTATTTAGTGTTTTTTGGCTGGAGATTATTGGTGTCTGCTTTGACTGACTAATCCCTGTTCCATGCATTAACAATCACCCTCAATAGCTTTTGACCTCAAATCTGCCCATAAACAATATTGACATTCAGGCCTCTGACATTGCAAGTCAACAACTTTGAGAGGAACCCTTTGGAATTCAATAAGATTTATATTTTTACTTTTTTCAAATATGTTAACACATTAATTATCACCCAGATATAGGATCATAATTGACCCCTGCCTTCAGTAGTCCCTTATCTACTTCAATGATTTCAGTGGTGAGGTGGAAGCCTGCAGTGGCTCTTGAAATACTTGTGACTAGCAATCTCTGCAAAAGCAACTGTTTTCCTGCTGTAACTTCATTTTAATGCTTCAGTCTTAGTACAATCACAGAATGAAAATTGGGTGTGGATTTGGGGAAGTGTTGTTGAGTGGGATAAGTGTTCGAATAGCGGGGATACAGGCACAACACAGCGATGAAGAAGCATGCCATTTTGCATGTTCTGTTGGTGTTCACAATTGGCCTCAGAACGCATTAAGGTAGGCAATGCCACAGGGAAAAGAAAAATTACACACATTTAAAGTGGTGTCAAAGTCAATCTCAGGAGAGTCAAATCTGAGTCGCTGCTGCACAGTTACCTTTGCTGCATAAGAGTTTATGATACTAATTGCTTATCCTGCAGTGCTGCTAGGAGTTACAACTCACAGCTTGGGAACCCCCTGCTGCAGCAGCTCATAACTGAGACAGCCCAAATGTGGACTGCTACGTTTTAGTGCCATTTGTGCTAGTCTAACCCAGCTATTTATCTGAAAGCAGAAGAAGTATTGTTTACAAGGTTGATGAATTTCCAAATTTGCCGTTATGATGTGAGAGGACAATATATTTGTTTTTCTTTTCAAAGGCTGCCCTTTAATATGCCTTGCTTGCATATTCCCACTCACCTGCAGATTGCAAAATATATGTGATGTTACTTAAGTTCCTAATTCTTCAAACCTTAACATGTCCAAGGTGAAGGAGGTGTGTGGGTCCCAAATCCATATGAATTCAGCATGCAAAGCAGACCTAACTCCAGCATCCATTGAGATGACCGCATGCTGCTGTTTGACTGGAGCACATTGATATTGTACCCAGGAATTCCATAGAACTCAATAAGGAACTTTGTGACACTTGCTGACATTGTTAAATTGTTCTAGCAAGTGGGCCAATGCATTCCTTAATTTTGATGGATAAAAGTTATTTTATAGGCTGAGACCCCAAAACCAGTATCTCTGTCTTCTACCCTACAATAAATACACTTCAAAAATACTTCAGTGGCCACAATGCACTTTGGAACATCCTGAGGTAATGGAAGACGCTATGTAGATGCAAGCCTTTCTTTTATCAGATGCTAGGTCATGATTGGTGTCCTACAGTATGATTGTGAAGTTCGTGTCGTCTCTTGGAAAGAAATTAGGAATGTTTAAAGGGTAAAGACAGAAAACTGAAGACATAATGGCAAGGACAAACAGTATTAAATGTCATGGCAACTTGGCACCAGGTTGTCATACTATCTGTGTGAGTTAGATACGACTAGAATGGAAAATCCCAAGAGCGTCACCATATCCATTGATTCATGCACTGTTTTCTTGGTGTGTAGAGTTAACCAATAACAGCAATACTGGGGAAAAAGCACAGCAGATTTGTCTTTCAAGACCAATACATTGGCAATAAGACTGAAAAGCACAAAAACACTAATGAGATGTATCTGTCACACACACAGAGTGGGACTTAATTGGTAGTTGTTAGTTATATTGCTAGTTACACCTCACACTGAGTACAACAGCACAGGTGCAAAGCACGCCATGCAAGGTGGAATACTACATAATCTGGTTTTAATTTTAAGTTTTAGCATTAGAGCTGGGATATGAGCTAACTGACTGGTGTGGGTAATTTCTCATGTGGCTGCAGGGACTGAGACATTAGAAGAAGCTCAAAAAGGTTTAAAGGGGCAAGGATTAGGGCACAAGTTTAAATTTGCTTATTACATTTCAAACATTTACATTGCACATCAGTGCAGGCAGTTGTCAGAGGAAATGTTTTATTAGAATGCAGTAGATGAAACAGAACTATGTGAAGTGCTTCGATCTTCTAGAGAACTGTTTGGCTTTAGCTTTTCAACTGTAGCTCGGAGTTATATAAATTACCTAAGTGAGAAACGTGGAAGACACAGAGGAAATATGTGTGTGGGTGCTGGTGAGAAGATGTAACCAATTCCAGGTGCTTGTTCTAAAGAGTTGGGTTGTGAGAAAAGAAATGTGACAGCACTGTGAGAGCACCTCCATCATATTGACAGCAATGGTTCAAAAGGAAGGCTTATCACCAACTGCTCAAAGGCAACTAAAGATGGGAATCCTTTATTCATTCATGGGGTCGCTGGCTAGACAGCATTCCTTGCCCATCCCTGAATCCCCAGATGGCAGTTCAGAGTCAAACACATTGCTGTGGGTCTGGAGTCACATGTAGGTCAACCAGGTAAGGATGGCGGTTTCCTTCCCTAAAGGACATTAGTGAACCAGCTGGGTTTTCCCTGACAAACGACAATTGATTCATGGTCATCATTAGATTTTCAAACAAATAAGGTAAAAGTAAAGTCATCGTAACCTCACGGGGCTGTTCTCTCATTAGCGAGAAATGACTGATGGTGGTTTAACTTGAAGGTCACCATGCCTCAGGCAAGGAGAGAAGTTGAGAAGGAGAGTCCTTCATGGTAAGCTCAGCTGGTGTGGGAGTTGAACCTGGGCTGTTGGCATCACTGTGCATTATAATCCAGCAATTCAAGCTAAATGATCCCAACCTCATGAAAGATTCTGCTGAGAAAGATTACAAAGAAATTGAGAGCATAGTACCTTGACGAGTTGAGATTAAGTAGGACATGATGTGAGGCATTCATGAAATGATGAATGGATTTCCTGAGCAAATCAGCTCAACTAATATACTACCTACCCCTTTAAAACTAGTTTCAAGAGGACTGAGTGAGGTGTAATGAAAAACAGTGTGAGATCACACTTCCACAGTTGCCTTGCCAAATTAACGTAAATCCAGAGTAACAGGCACATCTTCGGCAACAATACATGTGAAACGCAACAGATCTTTTCATGCTCAATTTAAATTGAATAGTCATTTTCAAACATATTGCATCTGAATTCTAGCCATTGTTATGCTCATCGTTGGCTATGAATGATGAACAAACAACATTAATGGCACACCTGGGATGTCAATATATTTGAAGGTTACAACTGAGTGCCTGGAGGATGAAAAGGTTCATGTGGGGGAGGAGATGGAAATTTATATTTGAGAAAGCAAATGGAGCAAATGAGGCAGACTGTCAGCAGGTGGTGCGTAGCTACAAATATCCAAAACCAACATTAATTTCTCAGGTGTTGACTATACACTAGCCTCAAAGTTAGACTGAATCAAGAACAATAATCAGTTAAATTCTCAGGTACAGGGAAAACTCATGCCTGCAGCAATATTTGCATAATTTCTTAGACCACGGAAATCTGACTAACAAAATGTACAAAAAAGAATAAAGCTGGGGCATTGACATTTGGCTATTTGTAAAGTGATACTGTAAATCTTTGAAATGTTCTGTACTCTGCAGCCTAACATTTGCATCTAATTAAGTGATGACCTTTTCAGACCACATGTGTACTCACTTATAGGTTGTAAATATAGAAAAGAATGATGGAATTCTATTAACACTTTACATGCCTCATTAATTTACCTAGTTGCATTGTGGGACTAAATTTATTCCATTGGAAAAGCCAGTAGAACACAGGACTCAATCCTGTGACGCTAATTAGGGATGAGGAAGTTTATTTTTAATGATTCAATTTAATGTGAAAACTCTGAACCCTATGACTAATGGCAGCTTTTAAATAGAATTCTGGCTCCTTTCAATTTCCCTGTAAGAAAGGAATATGTTGCCTTTTGAAAGCTGAATGGGAGTGTGTGGTTGTAGACAATCAGGAGAAAGGAATGTGGTGATCTGTGATGCCATTGGAGTAAAAGGGGAAATGTTGGATCTTGAGAAAATAAGGCTTCTGAACTGTAAGAACATTCTACCTAAAAGAACCTCACTTAACAAAAAAGAAGCTTGATATTTCAAAATCTGATAATCATTCATTTCCTCTAACAGATTTTACAGCTATTTAAGTAAATGTTTGTATTAACAACAAAACCAAACAAATTATTTTAAAAAACTTATTTTTTACTTTCTTATTGCTTCTATTACTTTATATGTATGTTTCTAAAGTAGCTTGATTCCTTGGGGATAAAAATGCAAAGGTAAAACCGATAAGAAAGAACTCCTAACTGAAGTGAAATGTAAGACAAAGGAAGTCAGCCTCCAAATGTTCAACCTGAACACTTGACATGTGTAGGTATCAGTTACCCATGCAGGTCCTAAAAGAAATGTATTGTACTAACTGGAAGAAGTATAATAATATTCAGTTATACAATCCACACTGGATTTTGCTCTTTCCTTGCAGTCATATTTAACTCAGTGTGCATTGCTTTTTGCAATTTTAGTTAGTGAGATGGTGTGGCTTAGCAATAAAGTAAAAAACAGCTGAATTCAATCAACAAAGCATTAAAACTAGAAAATGTTCAAGAATGACATAACCTCCTGTCAAATAATTTCACTTCATACTTTATTTATTCAATCTTCTATTCATACCATGGGCATGCCAGCAAATTATTATCTTTTATTTTTTTCAATGTCAAACAAATTGTTTGGGCATTTGCTTCAGAGGAGCTTGAATACAACCCAACAATGCTGCGTGATTCAGCTTGAAGTCAGTTTGTTACTATAGTTCCAGATTCATTGTACATTAATCAGTGATTTTCGACACTTAAATAGTGTAACGTTATTTCTGTTAATCCCAGCCTATAAGGATTAATTGAAATGTAATCATACCTCAGTAAGCCTGGCTTGAGAAACATCTATATGAATTATATTAATAAGCTTACACAACATACTATGAGCACTGAGTATAACAACTCCTAAAGTAATTGCTACCCAGTCATGCATGCTCGGCTTTGATTAGATTTTTAAAAATTTTCATCAGCTGCTTCTTGTTAGAAAAGTTTAAAATTGTGCCCATGTGGAGATTAACAGTGCAGATTAGCCTGCTTATATCCACTTATCACAGTAAAATTTGGACAGAAAAAGAAAACATTGTTAGCGTCAATTTGCTTTTTGCATTTTGTAAGTATTCCCTCTTGCCACCTGTCCTGAGGGATGAACTTCTGTATGGAACAGGTCTAAAGGCGCAATTTTCCCTTTCGTACCTCAGTGACTAAAAGTTTTGAAACATTTGTAGCTTGGGTTGTGGATGAGATTGTAGACTTGTTCGCCGAGCATGTGTGTTTGATTGCAGACATTTCCTCACAACAAGAAGACACAATATGGCCAGACACACTAGTCACCCTACCATACATCAGAGACATATCAGAGATGACCACAAGACTACTCAGATCTCTAGGTATCAGGGTAACCCACAAACCAGCAACCTCCCTGCGACAACTGTTGACGAACATAAAGGATCCCAAACCCACAACGAATAAAACTAATGTAATATACCAAATACCATGCAAGAACTGTGAGAAACATTACATAGGCCAAACAGGAAGAAAACTGACGATAAGGATACATGAATACCAACTATGCACCAAGAGACATGACCAGTTCTCACTGGTCTCAATACATGTGGACAAAGAAGGACACAAATTTGACTGGGACAACACATCCACAATAGCATAAGCTAAACAGAGACATGCCAGGGAATTTCTGGAGGCCTGGCATTCCAACCGGAACTCCATCAACAAACACATTGAACTGGACCTGATATACAAACCACTGAAAAACTGAACCGGAAGTGATGCCAACCACTCCAGCAAACTGAGGCATATAAATAACAAGTGGAACAGAACACCAATGTTTCACCGGAGGCGCACTAACTATATTACCTAGCAGGCTGATGAAATGTCTGCAATCAAACACACCGGCTCGGCGAGCAAGTCTACAACCTCACCTCAGTGACTGCTTGGAAAACTCCAATTGTACTATTAATATAATGGCTGGCTTGCCACAGTCATGTCACCTTGACCTTGACAATAAGTCCCTTTGTTTGTAGCTTATGGCAGCCATTAACACACATTACTTGAAAGATGGTGTCAGATGGTGAAGCTGAAAATGTGTAGATTTTCAGTTCTGTAAGAAAACCAGTTACTGAAAGAAACAGCATGGAAGTAAGAAAATGCAAGTTTTGATTACTGAATGAATCACAATGGCTGTGCATGTTTCACTCCGTGCTGTGGAAATGAAAAGATATGATACTAAATTGATTTTTTTTCTACTTGCAGTAGCAAGACTATGAAATAGCAACAGAATTAAATGAAAACCCTGAGCATAGAAGAGTTGCAGTCCTGCTGTCAGTACTGGAGAAGGAGTGTTACAAACTTTATTGCATCCTACACTTCCCTGAGGAGCAGAAAAACCAGACACGATAGATTTTATAGTCTTTGATGGACACTTTGAACCCCATATCAACGTTACTTAAGAAAGGCAAAGGTTCTGCTTCAAAGCTTAAAGGGAGTGGGAGTCTATTAATCAGTATGTGCCACTGCTAGGGATATGCAGGTTAGGTGGATTAATCATGGTAAAAATGCCATGTGGGGCTACGGGCATGGGGTGGGGGTGGATCTGTGTAAGGTCAGTGCAGACTAGGCAGGCCAAATGGCCTCTTTTTGCACAATAGGGATCTTATGGCCCTGTGAGTATGTGATCATACCAATTCATCCAGCTGAATCTGGAGAGTTTGGGCAGCTGCAAGATTGTCTCTTCAGAAATAAGATTGTCTTAGGCATTAGAAACTCTGCAGTGAGAGCATATCCATTGAGAGAGGATGAATGTACTCTTAAGAAAGCTATTGACATAGACAGTTAATGGTTCTGACAAATCACTTTATACTATAGAATAGGCTAGCATTGTCAGGTCCAAAGGTGATAAATGGTTTGTGACTGTTAGAATAATGTCTGCAGAAGGAGAATATTGAGTGAATGTGAAGTGCCACATAGACACCAATGCTTTCTGCAACATCATGAGATTCATAGACCTGTATGAAGTAGTTCAAGATGGTGACCCAAAAATGAAGCACTCAAGGCAGGCTGAGGCTATATGCTGGGCTTATACTTTTCCCAAGATAAAGAACTAAAGCTGAGCGACCAATGTAATGGGAACAAAAATGAAGATCTGGAGTTCCAGATAGCAGATGTTAAGCAAACTCCACCCATCACAATTGAAGCAAGTCTAAATCTTGTAGCAGTAACCCTAAACGTGTTAGAAGAGATTTCTGGCTTTTCAGGCCGGTAAGCAGCTGGCAGTTGAACAAATCCTGAAATATTATGAAGATTTTTTTTACAGCTCTTGGATAACTTCTTGGTGAATATCATCTTATCGTGTGATGCTAGCAAGACAGGATTTAGAGCAACCCCAATGCAGCAAGGATAACCAGTTGCATTTCATAAATCATAGAATCCCTACAATGTGGAAACAGGCCTTTCAGCACAACTCGTCCACACCGACCCTCCGAAGAGCATCCCACCCCAAGTCATTTCCCTGCCCCTGCATTTCCTATGTCTAACCCACCTAACCTAAACATCCCTGGACACTACGGGCAATTTAGCATGGCCAATCCACCTAACCTGCACATCGTTGGACTGTGGGAGGAAACCGGAGCACCTGGAGGAAACCCATGCAGACACAGGGCGAATGTGCAAACTCCACACAGACAGTCTCCCGAGGTGGAATCAAATCCGGGTCCCTGGCACTATGAGGCAGCAAGCTAACCACTGGGCCAATATACTGCATTCAGGGTGTTAATGCAACAGAACATGGTGTGGCCAGATTGAGAAAGAGTAGCTAACTATTACCTTTGCTTGTAAACATTAAACCCAGTACCAGTTTTTGGGAGAGACCAAATGACATTGGAGTCTGGTCACAAGTCAGTACAAACTTGTTCATTTGTTCCAAAGCGTCGCAAACACTGTCACTTTGTTCGCAGAAGTATAGTCTAGACATGACATTCGAGCAAGGCAAACAAATGACGAGCTATCAAGAGCAGCACTCCTTATTGCTATGAAGGCTTGTGGTTTGTTTTTGGGAACCAAGGTTTAAAATGGTTTTCATTTTCAGTTTTTTGAAAATCCGACCTGTTATTTTAAAAGGACAAAATCATTTTGACCATTGAGTTAAAAAGAGTGTTTACAGCCAGTCATGTGATTTTAGCTAAATGATTAGCAATTTGCCTGGAGAGATAATCTGGGGATAAAATAAATGTTTGCTAACTTGAGTTTTAAAACCTACATAGAGAGGATTCAGAAGCAGGTTAAATTAGAGACAAGAGTTGTATAATAGCGAAAGTACTACTAGGAATGATCATCACACAGTTAGGGCTGGGGAGACATCTCAGTTGACTAAAGAAAACTCCAAATGCAGAAGGCCATGGAGGTTTCAGTGAAGGAGGTACCCTAAAAGACTGGTGAAGACATGAGCTTAAAGAGTACATGATAAGAAATAATAATGAACTGAGTTAGCAGCTTGCTTAAAGGTCTGAGGGAGAAACTTTTTTTTGAAGAAAATAACATTGAGTAAGTACACAGAAACCGGTCAAAAAGAAACCTATTCTGGCTGTATAAGCTTTAGCATGGGGTGACTCATTCCCAATAAAAAACAAAAGAACTGCAGATGCTGTAGATCAGGAACAAAAACAAAGTTGCTGGAAAAGCTCAGCAGGTCTGGCAGCATCTGTGAAGGAGAAAACAGAGTTA
>JAHRHZ010000289.1:8235062-8251010 GCA_024137785.1 Ginglymostoma cirratum | reverse complement strand
AAAGCTCAGCAGGTCTGGCAGCATCTGTGAAGGAGAAAACAGAGTTATGTTTTGGGTTGGGTAACCCTTCCTCAGAACTGGACCTGAAACGTTAACTCTGTTTTCTCCTTCACAGATGCTGCCAGACCTGCTGAGCTTTTCCAGCAACTTTGTTTTTGTGACTCATTCCCGAGATGTCTATAAAGCGATCACAGTGGGTATAAAAAAGGATGAATTTTACTTTCTGATGTTTATGACCGGACTTTCAAATAGCTCTTGATTAATTTAAAATTGCTCTTGTTTATCTTTAGAGCAATAAACTTTAAAGTTCTCTAGTTAAAAGTTACTTTGACAGCCTTTTGTGAATGTCTGTAGTTACTGACTTCCACAACAAACAAAACTGAAAATAAAACTGTTGTCTATCAAGCCAGGTTTCACCCTCAGGTTAGACTCACTAAGGTACACTACAAGCTGGGATCATAATACTTGAAGAAAGTCGAGGATGATAAAACAGGGTGAAATGTTTAAGGTTTAATGAACACAATACACCCTGGAAATCATCAAAACAGCAGAGACATTGGGCTGAGTCTTACAATTTTTAGGCAAAGTGAAACTTGAGGTGGGTTTTTTGGAGGGATTCCTGCTGCAAGGTCTAGTGAGATGTTTTGCCATATCTTGCAAATTGCATTAACAGGATACCTACCCCACCATGATAATATCCCTCACACCTCATTCTTGCCCCACCTTGCTATGTGTTTTCCCAGACAACTTGCCACTTGGGCAACTTGGGTGAGTACCAAAAATATGCCATCCCTTTTGCTATTTATAAAAGGCTGCTGTGCACCTGGATGAGTACTGGCATTCTGAAGCTACTTACTCAGTCAAGGATGTTCCCTGAAGATGCCTGAAAAGCAGAAAATAGCACTGTGATTCTCTGACAGGAACCTGGATGGAAGAATGGTTCAAAGTAGAGGAGTCCTCTTCCTGGAAACCCACCAGAGGAAGCCTTGCCATCAGACCCTTGTGGCCTGGTCTAAGGTCACCACCCACATCAGTGCCATGATGATAGTGTGGATGAACTGCCAGCAGTGTCATAAGAAGGTCAATGACCTTCACTTCTGTGCCAGGGTGAATGCCTCATCTCAATCACTTTATGTGCTACTATACTCATTTCCTTCAAGACTCATGCTCTGACCTGCTGTCTATTGTTAGTACCTTCATTGATTTTTCATTATTTTTGTTTTATGCTTTTATCAATATTAGTTTGGAGCTGTGGACTGTGAGCTGAAGACGGCCTTTGGACTGCAGGCAACAGCTTGTGTTTGAAAGAAAGGAACCAGCAAGCTGTAGTTTGTTTGTGAGGCCATGCCTGAAGATTAATTGCAGATTGGATTTTTCTCAAAGTCCTTTGACGACAGGGAAAGCAGAATGTCCAACTCGAAAGCAGATGTTTGGCCATCAACAAGGTCGGCACCTGAGAATTAGTACTAGCAAGTCTGGGAGAGAACAGAATGGTCATACAGAGAGAAGTGATAAAGAGTTTGAATTGGTATTTTTTTGGGCTGTGATTGTGAGAGAAGGAGTTTGGTTGTTAATGCAAACAGCATGAAAATTTGAAAACTGTCTGCCTCATCTCCAATTATGAGCCACTGGAAGTTCAGAGAACAGAAACTAATTTATAAGTATCACTGAAACTTCCTCAGGGAGAATAGAAATGGTGGCTCTGATCGACTTCTTCAGAAAATTAACTCCGAAACCATCAAACATATCTGTGAAAACCACATCCGTAATCTGACCAGATTTGTAATTTTCTTTTATTTATCCCTTGACTGTGCTTGTCTATTTGTCTTTTGTATGAATTGTACTGAAAACAAAGGTTATTGATTATTAAAAGGGAGAAAGTTTAAAGGAGATATGAGATACAAGTTTTTTACAGAGGTGGTGGTAAGTGCCTGGAATGCACTGTCAGAGGAGGTGGTAGGAACCTATATAATGGCAACATTTAAAAGGCATCTTGTTAGATACGTGAATAGACTGAGAATACAGGGATAAGTATCACATTGAGCAAGGGATTTTTAGTTTAGAAAGGCATCATGTCTGTGACATTCGATGTCTATGTCTATGTGTCAGCACAGGCTTGGAGGGCTGAAGGGTCTGTTCGTGACTGTTCTTTGCTTTTTTCAATGATCTCAACAAAAGTCAACCCATGCAGCAAATTGAGATTTGTGTTGATAAGTTACCACTTCAATCATATGCAGTGAACATGAATGACCAGCTATATCGTCACAATGGCAGACATCTATTTACAACTGGAGTTCTTTCTTCACTGTGTGGACAGCAGATTCCAACAAAGTGATCTTATCATTCGAAACGATTGCAGAATGACCTTCAGTGCCAGAGGTTTATTGTTCCTTAGCAACAGAAATTGATCAGCAACAACAGTTACCGCAGCAACAGCATTTGCCATGTGACTGACACTCCCAGAGAAGGACCATCACCCCAGGAATGAGCAGATACCATGGGAACAGCCAGAAGAAAATGTGCATGTACGCACTACAAGACCTACACCTCTAAGAACTATGGATGCAATGCAAGTGCAGACTAACTAAAATGGAAGTGACTCGAGTTAGCAGAGAATTAATGAATGATAGTCTTCTTTTTGAGCATGCCTATTGGGTAACTAGTGTGTCTTGGAACTGCATATGACAGTGCATACATTTTATTTTGTGCATTTTTGTGGAACGTCTGGAGATATTCAATTCTATCCTTACATTACAGGCTTGCTATAGTCATGTGAACCACACCTCTGTTGTAAGTGCAATCTGTGGCAATAATTAAAACATATCACTTGAAACAGTGACCGTTATTCAAATCTGATTGAGCACTGGATGTGAACGTTTGTCTTTTGTTTTTGCTTTATGGGGAAATTACTGGAGAGCAATGAGTTGGTGAAATACCTGTAAACCTTTTCCTACATCAGAATGCTGAAACCTGTTATTCTCTTGGAACATTCCTGCTGAATTCAGTTGCCTCATCTTTTACCAGAGATTGAAATTGGAAGCATGCTGGTTTGTAGAAATCAACTAATCACTGCGGAGCTATTGAGGAGTCTCTGCACCGATACTGAAAAGCAAATTGCATGCTACATACTCACTACAGGTTTTTGTCTCATGAATTTTCTCATCATTGATGTTGCTGTAATTTTTGTGATAAATGTATAAAAATTAATGCTGAAGATGAGTAATGGATCGTCTGTTACTTTCTGATGAAAAGCCTGTTATTACATGACTTCTCATTTAAATATTATAACTGCAAGAAGAAACTAATTCACCCAAAAAATTATTCTTTGGGCACTCAAACATTAATTTCTAAGTAAGTATCATTTGTAGCTTCTTGTCATTCTTTAATATCCCAAGACCTCCTAAAGCGTGGGATGCAAACCTTCCTGCAAAGGTTTTTTCACCTCACCACCATGGGATCCTAAATATGACTGCTGTTTTTCCATTGCCAGTTGGAATCTTCTTCCGGGGCAGTGTTCCCCATTGCTGCTGGTCTGCCCCCACATTGCCAGGGGATTGTTGAACTTGTTTAAAGCACAGGCATTGAATTCCCAATCTCCCTGCCACAAAATTATGGTCAAATTTTAACAATTGCCTAGTCCCCCTTTGCAATAGGTATCTTTCCATTATGGGCCTGGGTGATGCCGTCAATATCTTAGCCATCAGTTATTTCAACTTCCTTCAATTTATACTGAAATTGACAGTTACGTTCCTTGAAATAACCCACTCTCTCCTACCTTCAATTCAGACCAAACAACTTTATAAATGATTTTCATTGGCCTGAACTGGACAAAGAGCTCATTATTGGCGGTAAAGGAATTGATACTTTCGTAGTGACATGTTGCCAGTGTCTTTCTGGGCCACAAGCCTCCACTCCTGGCTTCAGGGGCCTTCAAAATTCACCTCTTTGTTTTTGCATTGGTTGAGCATTTACTTTTGGAACAAAGCATACAATATACAAAACCTATCAACCGTACATCTGTCTTAGTAGATCCTTTGTTTAAAATACAATATGTGTTGAATGAGTTCAATACTCCAAACATTAACATTGACCAAAATTGTTAATTCCTTTTTAATATACAACTGGCCAATCTTCTAGATATTTTTATCCTGTGCAATGTTCAACCACGTAAAAGATTCTTAAGTGTACTATATGATTCCAATTGATTTATTAATCTATTTCTTAACTAAATGCATTTTATCATTTTGTCGGTAGTTGATAGTTACATTATACATGTTGATCTGAGGTTGACTTGCCCAGTAAACATGCATTGCAAGTGCATGAGGTTTTCTGCTACTTCTCATTGTTTTATCTTTTCCATCTTTTGAGGTCTTCCTTTGTCATGCAATACTGTATTCCCCAACTGAGGCAATGACCAGCTGAACACCAAGACATGAATAGATGATCAATTTAGCATCCCCTCTCCTGTCACTTATTTCCCTCTCCAAACTATAAGAGATTCTACATTTGGTCCACCTATAATGACTTGGGTTATATCAAGTAATTGAATCTGAATTCAAGTCACTTGTGCCTTGAACATAAGGTATTTTGTTTTTCTGGAGATTGAGTTGAAAATTTGTATAGATGTATTCAATATTTCACAATGAGTTTCAGTCCTGTCAAAATCTCTCATTTTTAGTTAGAATTGATCTATTCAGTTTTCTAAAAGTCTCCGATTTTTGATGTATTTCACTAAAAACTAAATGACATTCTAAATGCCTAAATGAGTTTGCTAACTACTTCAGTCACCTCGATCACAGGGGCTCACTTCTGCCGTGGCCCTTTGCTTAGCAGCTTTAACGGTTCCACCATGAAAGTGCAGCAGAGTTCAATTCTTGCATTACCATGCGAATGATGGATCGGAAGAGTAATCTCCTTCCTCCCACACATCAGCTGCACCAAGTGACACTTCCCATGTCTATATTCACAAACCTAGGTCTCTCAAGTATTGTGCTGAACTCATGTCCATTTACAAGGTAAATTAATAATGACACGGCTGCATTACCATATCCCTTCCTTACTGACAGCGTTCGTCAGAAAGATTTGGATTTAATTTCAGTGTTTTGGATTTGTTAGAGCTGGGATAACCAGCATTTCTTGAGAAAGGGCAATACTATTTTACATAAGTATGAATAAACTATTAGGTGATTTGTCATTCCAAACTGATTTAGTTTGTAGGCAGCTTGGAAATTCTGCTGTCTAAAATTCTGTGTGACTTAGTTTATTGTGAAATGAAATAAAGCCTTTTGTTTTTCTGTTTGGAATTGCAATACCAAATATAATTAGGATATCCTTGTCTTGGAGCATGTCTTTGTTTTGAGTGTGTTCTTGAGGGTGCTTTTTGTTTCTGCAATCGGCCTTAGTCCTTTGATGTGGGACAGAATGAAAGAATACACAAGGACACTGTCTGAATGGAGGTAATGAATCAAATAAATGTTTTATAAATCATTATCTCAGCTGGCGCTGTTTTGGGATATGGCAAGTCAAAGTGAGGCCCGTTCTTTAAAAAGAGTAATGTGGGCCAATGTGTATGACTGACATGCATTTTTGGATGGTTTCAGAATTAAATTGGTGGAGGAACTGTTTATTCTCTTCGCTTCCTCCATCATTAGTCAGAGATTTATGTATCTGGAAATTGAAACCCTGCATGCAAAGCAAGAATGAAGAAATAAAAGTGAAAGGTACTCTTCCCAAACAGGAAATCTTCATAAGAGTTGACAGAATTTGGACTGGATGATATAAAATACCAGCTACAGATGCTGTTTACAGGGCTAGAGAATAGCTTGACTTGAACCGAATGAATGATGCATGGTGGTTTGCAACAATGTAATGATTTCTGATACTGCCGGGAGTGAGGTGTTGATCCCAATCCCTAAATGTAACTTGCACATTATTACACGAATAGTACTTACATTAAAAAAGAAGTTGTATTGACAAAGTAAGTATAAACACGCTATTGTATAATATCCCACATTGCACTACATATACCACATCTAACAAAGGTTATATTAAAGTAGTTGAAATAATCCTTATTGTGCAAAACATATCGAAAGTACTAATTTTACACAGTTCTTAACTATTGCTACACAGCATTTTGCAGTCAACATTCAGGTTTTTAACTGTAAATATATGAAGCACCAACTAGCAATATGAGATGAATGTCTCATTAACTGAAAAATTCTATATTCTCTATCATTCATTAATTGTGATAAAGCAGCTCTGGGCTAATATGAATGCTTGAAAAATATAATGTTACAAACATATTCTCTCTATATGTATTTGAATTTGTAATCTTCAGCAGTGTTTGCTGAAGGGCAAAAGATATTATATTCTCTCTTGCATTATTGTTTGTCTAAAAGCTACAGTTACATCTCTGATTTGACAGCTAAATCTATGAAAGCTGCTTACACCCACCATTTGTGTCATTTATTGCCTTAGTCCTTCTGTTTTCCCTTTTCTTTTATCTGTGTCATTTAATTTCCTGTTTTGTGCTGTCCTCGGTGAAACTCTTATCTATTTTTCCACAATATAAGATTCTTCAAAAGAGCAGTTTCATTTGAAGATGATTGTTTCTTGAAAGAAAACAAGCCACAGCCATTTGTTCACAGTTTTTTTCTTTCTCTTCGCCTCTGAGAACTAGTAATTGTATTATTCTGAAGAGCATCACAACTGAAATGCATTTTCATGAACAATAAGTATGGATAGTCTTGCAAACATCATATAATGTATTACCGTTATTTTAATAATTAATTTATTCAACAATGAGTTTAGTCTGTTTATTACACTGAATGTGTCCTGGGATATTTCAATTGTCTTTCCAAAAGCGTTGACTGAGCTTGAGGAAATGCTTTTGAAATAGACAGCGTTAATATCTATAACATTTTAAAAACCTTATTCCTGAGAACACTTTCTGTCTACTGTGCTTTTCGACCTATTAAACAACGTCCTATTAATAATTCCTGTCCACATTTACGTAGGAAAATGCAGATGTAAACTTGTAACACTGTAATTACACCCTTCTGCTGCTGGTGGCACTGTAACATCTCAACTGGCACCTTTTCAGCATCCCAGTCTCTACAGCAAATATTTCAGCTGTAATGTTTTTCTATTTGTTTGGAGTCACTTTATTAAAATATTGAATAAGAATTACATCTGCACGTGGTTTTACAATTATTCCTGCTTTTTAGCTCCATCTTTAACTCAGATCACATGTGGTCTTGGAATAAGCCTCACAAATACCGACAGTGTGCAATACAATAAAGACATTGGAGAATTTTTTTTTCCTTGTTGACATGCTGGTAGCAAAGATCTTGTAGTGCTTTCCTGTAAATCTTGTATGTGCCTAGAAATTTGACAGATTCTTTTTCTGGACATTTATCTTTGACATTGGTCACTAGGTCTGATGTCTACTTATGGTAGGTGCATTCTGAAGAAGGCTACAGCACCAGATAGTTCTGAACCTCAATCCCAGAGGAGGTCAATCCCCATTCCTCAGAACGTAGATCCAGTGGGATGTTTGAGGGATCATTCGATGATGTTGGAGCTTGTTGTGGCTGTGGGCATGCACACGGTAATGAAGTGGTTATGCTCCTTCTGATTCACATGTAGTGCTGTGAAGGCATGCCTTCTTCTCAAAGCTGTCCTCACATTGCTACAGCTGTCAGATTTCCTGAGTCTGGTCTGTCACAGTAGGTTAAACCTCATTAACATATTTAAATTGCCAACCTGGCCTCTGGTTATGGGTTTGTCATCCAATGTTTCTCAGCCTCAATAAAATTTCCTGTGGTGCAATAGTAGCGTCCCTGCCTCTGGCGTAGGAGGCCTGGGTGCAAGTCCCTTCTGCTCCAGAGGTCCGTCTTAACATGTCTGAGCAGGTTATTTAAAAATATGTAAAGGCCATAGATTGCTGTAATTTTCTGAGGTGCTCAGGCATTTTGTCCATTTTAAATTCCCTATCCACAACGAATCTAACTGCACACCTGCTCAAAAATTCCCTATGTGCCTGTACATATTTTTGCTTCTTCTTGTTGTCATGTCTTTGTCACAATTTTTTGTAACCTTTTCCATCACCAGTTTCTAAGATTACTGTTGTAATGAAAAATCTCCATCAACTGTTACAATATAATTGCTTTTTTTCCCACCTGCAGAGATTCTGTATTCCCTCTTCTCTCACAATTCCACTTCTGAATAGCACTTATGGCACTGTAGAGTTGGACCTGTTAATGCATAGGCGTTCACCTTCCAATAGGCAAGCAAGTAGCAAAATCCAGAGAGGGGGATAGAAATGCAAAAATAGCAGAGAACTTGAAGGAGGCCAAATGAAAGCAATAAACATACAAAGGTCAGAGCACAGGCATTTAGAGATGCCATGTGAGATTCAACTGCTTCAGACAGGTTTTGCTCTGTTTAGTCTTTTCAGGGATCACTGCTTCATACTTACACAACCTTCTCACTAAAAATAGCAAACAGAAGTATACACATGACAGAATCCATCATTTGTCTTTTGTTCCTTCAGTATAATGATCTTCTGGAGATTGTTTGTTAACTATTTCCATTTCTTTATGTATCCCAGTCTGCCTGTTAGGATGATGAAGGAGGTGTGTGGGATTCGTCTTTAATATGATCAGCAGCAGTTTATTCTGATGCACTTAGCCCTCTATATAGTTGCTCGCTAATGTGCAAGACAGCATCTTTTATCGTGCAGAGCTAGTTCAAAACATAGAGGTAGCTGCCTCTATCCACAGGAGCTGATAGACAACCAACTTAAGGAGCAAATTTAGTTGGACTGAACAACAAACATCTTTTTTCTTAATAAATGAAAAACATCAAGGGGAGATGTTGGTATTGTCACTCTGTTAGTATTTCAGAAACCCAAGGCAATACTCTAAGGTTGTATCAGAGATAAAAGTTGCGGAACTTGAAGAATGAGGACATTTGAGATGTGCGGGATTGGAATGTCTCATCCTGGGAGCAGATGCGGTGGAGGCGAAGGAATTGGGAATAGGGGATGGCATTTTTGCAGGAAGGTGGGTGGGAGGAGGTGTATTCCAGGTAGCTGTGGGAGTCCCTCCACCGACACCCTCATCCGCTTAGCCGAACTCGTCCTCACCCTCAACATCTTCTCTTTCAATTCCTCCCACTTACGACAAATAAAGGGGTTGGCCATGGGTACCCGCACGGGCCCAAGCTATGCCTGCCTCTTTGTAGATTACGTGGAACAATCCCTCTTCCGTACCTACACTGGCCCTAAACCCCACCTCTTCCTCCATTACATTGATGACTGCATCGGCACCGCCTCGTGCGCCCACGAGGGGCTCGAACAGTTCATCCACTTCACCAACACCTTCCACCCCAACCTGAAGTTCACCTGGACCATCTCCAACACTTCTCTCTCCTTCCTGGACCTCTCTGTCTCCATCTCGGGTAACCACCTCGAAACCGATGTCCATTTCAAGCCCACTGACTTCCACAGCTACCTGGAATACACCTCCTCCCATCCTCCTTCCTGCAAAAATGCCATCCCCTATTCCCAATTCCTTCGCCTCCACCGCATCTGCTCCCAGGATGAGACATTCCAATCCCGCACATCTCAAATGTCCTCATTCTTCAAGTTCCGCAACTTCCCCCCAACAGTGGTCGAGAACGCCCTCGACCGTGTCTCCCGCATTTCCCGGAACACATCCCTCACGCCCCGTCCCCGCAATAATAACCAAAACAGAATCCCCCTCGTCCTCACGTACCACCCCACCAACCTCCGGATCCAACACATCATCCTCTGACACTTCGCCATCTGCAATCAGACCCCACCACCAAAGACATTTTTCCCTCCCCACCCTTATCTGCCTTCCGGAGGGACCACTCCCTCCGCGACTCCCTTGTCCGCTCCACACACCCCTCCAGCCCCACCACACCCGGCACTTTTCCTTGTAACCGCAGGAAGTGCTACACCTGCCCCCACACCTCCTCCCTCACCCCAATCCCAGGCCCCAAGAAGACTTTCCACATCAGGCAGATGTTCACCTGCACATCTGCCAATGTGGTATACTGCATCCGCTGTACCCATTGTGGCTTCCTCTACATCGGGGAAACCAAGCGGAGGCTTGGGGACTGCTTTGCAGAACACCTGTGCTCAGTTCGCAACAAACAACTGCACCTCCCAGTCGTGAACCATTTCAACTCCCCCTCCCATTCCTCAGACGACATCTCCATCCTGGGCCTCCTGCAATGCCACAGTGATGCCACCCGAAGGCTGCAGGAACAGCAAATCATATTCAGCCTGGGAACCCTGCAGCCCAATGGTATCAATGTGGATTTCACAAGCTTCAAAATCTCCCCTCCCCCAACCGCATCCCAAAACCAGCCCAGCTCATCTCCACCTCCCTAACCTGTTTTTCCTCTCACCTATCCCCTCCTCCCACCTCAAGCCCCACCCCCATCTCCTATCTACTAACATCATCCCGCCCCCTTGACCTGTCCGTCCTCCCTGGACTGACCTATCTCCTCCCTACCCCTCTACCTACACTCACCTTTACTGGCTCCATCCCCGCCTCTTCGACTTGTCTGCCTCCTCTCCACCTATCCTTTCCTCTATCCATCCTCTATCCGCCTCCCCCTCTCTCCCTATTTATTTCAGAACCCTCTTCCCCTCCCCCATTTCTGATGAAGGGTCTCGGCCCGAAACGTCAAGTTTTCCTGCTCCTGTGATGCTGCTTGACCTGCTGTGTTCATCCAGCCCCACGCTTGTTATCTCACAATACTCTAAGGTCTTGGGTTTAAATCCCATCATAGCAAATGGTGACATTTCATTGCAATGATTAACAAAAATTAGGATTTACCAAAAACTAGTTTAATCATGGTTGTGAAATCATTGCCAATTGTTGTAAAAACACTAATGCCCTTGAAGGAAAGAAAATCTGCCATCCTCGTCTGGTTTGGCCTACACATGACTCCAAATACATTGCAATGTGGTTGGCTGTTAACTGCCATCTGAAATGATGAGCAAGTCAGTCAGTCATATCAAAGGACTACAAAGTACGATAAAAGGAATGAAACCAGCTGAATCACCCAGCATCAACCAAGGCACCAGCAGCTTCTCAGTAATTACAGTCCTGTTGACACTGCAAAATTCTTTTTACTTCTATATGGATGCTTGAGCCAAAATTGGGTGAGCCATAGACCTATGGACCATACAAGGACCATGGAATCATACCTTTCAGACAATGTCTTAGACACATTCATCACCAGCTCTGCGTAAGTCTTGTCCCATCAACAGATCCAACTCACCTGAAGTTGTGACACAGTAACATACAATGTGGAGGGAGTTGCCTTCGGAGTCCTCAACATTTAATTTGGACTCCATGCAGTCTCCATCAAATCAAACGTGGACAAGGAAAGGTTTAGTATGGAAGGGCGAAATGCTTCAGCACAGGCTTGAAGGGCTGAAAGTCCTGTTCCTATGCTGTTTTGTTCTTTGTTCTTTGAAATATTTCACTGATTATCTCCTTTCCTTGCGTGATGAATCAGTATTGTTCCACGTTCACACCACTTAGAGAAAGCACTAAGGGTGGATGAGGCACAGAATGTACTCTGGGTAAAAGACTTCAAAGTGCTTTATCAAGAGTAGCTTGATAGCACCGCTATTGGCCAAGTCAGGCAACTTCAAAAATATATAGCTGTTAGACTGAGGCTACAGCAGAAGTTGATGAAATTCCTCATTTGGTCTAAACATTCTGACCCAGATATTAATTGCAAACATCCCATTAAATGTGGCATGCATTTATTAAACTACTAATAGATTGTACATGTTCCCACTGACACTGGATACTTGGGAGTCTTGTGAACAATGGTCTGTATCATGTGATCAATCCATCAATATATCTCTCAGCCAAATCTTCATAACAGATAGGCAGATTATTCTATCTGCTACAGTGGTGAGTTGTTTTCAAAGTATTTCGTTGTACATCTTCATTGTTACAATGGTGTGCCATATAAGGTAATATCCAATTTTGACCCATTTAATTGCTTAATAATAGCATCACTGTCCTGTTCGAAGGTATTCCCAGAACTATATTTTCTGGCACCCTTTTCAAGATCATGCTAGAATCAACACAAGAGTGGAGTGTTATCTTTAAAATCCTAACAATACTCCCAATGCTGGCATCAAGAAGGCATTTTCATAGTCACTGAAACAAGGATCTCACAGTTTTATCTCAGCTCCAGCACTGTTTACTGTAAACTTCAGCACATCTGTGACTTGACCAGTATTTTGTATCCTGCTTTTCTGTTCTTGTTCTCACAATGCAACTCTTCAACTAGGATATCATTTCTTCTTTGATGTTCCATCCCACCACCATGTGACATACTCAGCAAGCATGTTTCTTCCACAACTTGCTTATATTTATGAACATGAAAGAAAAGAAGAGAACTTTGATAATGCTCAGATTTGGGTCGAGAAGTGGCTAGTAACATTTGTGCCATGCAAGCACTAGGCATGGACCTCTCCAACAAGGAAGACTGTAGCAATTCAAGAAGACACCTCCCCACCACTTTCTCAAGGATAATTAACAATGGGCAAGAAATGCGGCGGCACCCACATGCTGTGTACAATAGCAAAAACATTGTTTGAGATAACAAAAGCCAATGAATTGCATTAGAAGCACGTCATTTGCTGCAAGAAGTATGTTTTTTTTTCCACTTTTTCACTAATATTTCTCTCCTCTTCCTGTCTAGCACTGATTATGACTGTGTTGCATGAACAATTTGAATGGTTCTTAACTAGCAAGACTTCCTGTGAGCTGTGAATTCAGGCTCCTGCCCAGGGAAACCTCTGGGAAGTATATCCATAAGTACCTGACAAGTCTGCTCTTGGTCAGTAAATTATAAATGCTTTGAGAATATGAGCAAATAACTGCTTCCTTCAAACATTTTCAATATTCTGCTTCAGTGATGAGAAAAGCGCCCAAGAGCATCATTACAAAACCCAGATGCCTTTTAAACATTGCTCAACATTACGCTAGATTGTCACTGCAAGTAGAGTTAAGCCCAAATGGTTTCAGGCAAAATGCCTAATATGTGCTGTGCACTCCTGTAGTGAAAAGTCTGATTAGGGGCTGTCTCAAATTTATACCATCAATTTTACGTCACTGAAAAGGCATAACTGACAGTCGAAAATCTTCCGATAATCATGTTCAGCTAATGTTGGTGTATGGGAAAGATGAGTATGTTGTTCAGAAAGTTGATGGATTTTGCTTCGGAGAAAGTTTTTCTGACACAACTGCTGCAGTTTTTCTGATTATGTTTATAGTCATGTGACATTTCTGCGCAGCTTATCAGCATCCATTGTACCCCATATTCCTTTCTTCATGTGGGTAACTATGTCACTGTGTGGAATCTTGCCAGCTTTGAAAATATTCTTCCATAGGAGACAAAGTAGGGTCCCACAAGTGTTGAAACCCTCCCCACCTCTTTCTCACTTTTTCAGAGGTGGTCAGTTTGAGATTGCCGCCGAGCAGTCTGGAAATCAGAAGTTCAGTCAACTTTTGATGGCTAACAGTTTCACTGAGGAAATTAAAGGCCCCTTAGGGGAGTCCATAAAATTTAAACAGTGAGTCCCATTGGTCCACAGCGTAACATCGCTAGAGGAATTGTTTGGGTCATGGGTGTGGCTTTTATTGACCACAGCTCCTTCAACAATGCATGGAACCATTGGTTCTATTGACCCTTTTTTGGCAGGAGGCTGCCTCCATTTGCTGGACTTGTCATTCAGTGGGAAGCCGCTCTGATGCTTGGAGGATCCTGGTGGAAACCTCAAGTCCCTTCTACCAACTTCTATTTGCGCATTATTTGCTACCACCGCTGCTGGTTAGGTATCCTTTCTCAATGACGAGCCATATCCAGCAAGGTTGCCTGGAAGGGTGAATGTGCTTCCTTGCCACCTTGAGCCCCTCATTTCCAATTTTGTTCCTGTCCACATCTTGAAACTCACCTTTGTAGGAATAGAGAATGTCTGTCCACTTTGAGCAATTGATTTCTTTAGGTTAGCACTGCAGCCTCACAGTGCCAGGGACCCGGGTTCGATTCCAACCTCAGGTGACTGTCTGTGCGGAGTTTGCACATTCTCCCCGTGTCTGCGTGGGTTTCCTCTGGGTGCTCCGGTTTTCTTCCACAGTCCAAAGATGAGCAGGCTAGGTGGATTGGACATGCTAAATTGCCCATGGTGTTCAGGGGTGTGTGGGTTATAGGGGGATGGGTCTGGGTGGGATGCTCCAAGGGTCAGTGTGGACTTGTTGGGCCGAAGAGCCTGTTTCCACACTGTAGGGATTCTAATAACTGCTACTTTATAATTAGTGTGATGCTGGGTTAATTATTATAGCTTTATATTTTCTTTCTTTCCTATGCTGCATGTCCACATATCTAGTAACTTAGTTGAAAGCTCTGACACAAGTCAATGCTGGAAGTGATGGGTTAAGGTACATTTGTCCCCTGTTCTTCTGAATCTACTTAAGCAACCTTGGTGGCATCGAATTATTGGTCATTCTGTGTTAGACAAAATATTGTTGCAGCTGGCAAAAAGATAAACATTTTGTTCATTGTTTTCTTAAGTAGAAATATCATCTGTATGGAGATAGTGGCAGCACAGAAGGGTCAAGGCATGTCTTTGAACATGCATTTGTGTGATTCCGTCAGGTTTTATCTAAGGCAGTTTGGGTGCTTATATAGCCGGCTGCTTCACAATGTTCCCTTGGTCTTATGACAAATTTCAGTGGGAGAATAGCATTGTCCCTGGTGATGAGGGAGCTCTAGAATTGAGAATCCCTATAAAACTTCAAGCTTATAATGCTTTACCAGTGCTGCTAATAAAATAAGGAAACAAAAAGAATTTTGCTTTTATGCAAGACAAAAACATACTTGTGAATATGACCAAATAAGGCGTATCTTTTATTTGTGAATTTTGTGCACGCTAAAATGAAAAATGCTCTCTTTTCTGGGTTTTTTTTCCATTCTAAGTTTTTTTACACTTTTAGTTCCTGCCTTTGGATATTAAGATAAAACATTACAAAGCATCCAAATTACGACTGTCAGGTGAATACATCCAACTGAATCCTTATAGCTTTGCTGTATCAGACTGCCAATTTAATTCAAATAATGCTGAATTATGGGGTGATTGTTGCTATGGCTATATCTCTACTAAGAACTAGGTCTGCCTAAATGATTTTCTCTAAGGAGCCATTAACCTGGCTCAGTTCAAACCAGTTACGAGACATAAAAGAGCAAATTCTTAATGTGTCCTGTCATCCAATTGCTATAGGGATCCTTGATACTATTAGATTGTAAATTTAGCATGATTTATTTAATGTTGGCATTGCAGAATGAAGTTAGTAAAGGTTTCACTAATAATGTGTGAAATATATACCACTATTTAAATACCCAGATTCTGTTAGATCTTAAGAAATAATGGGTGGAATCTTGTTGGGGCATTGTGGGTCTTGGCAGTTAGCTCGAGAGTCTGTGGCAGACTCAAACTGTCTCTTCAATTAAAGCCCCAAAACCACACACCAAACAGGCCAAACAGGCAGTGCTGATGCAATTGATGGGCCCTCCTCTGGAATGAAGACTCGCCATAGGTTGAAGTCCAACCTACAGTGAGAGCTGCTGGCCAGTCAGAGGCTGGCAACTCATGCCCTCAGCAGTGCCATGGATAAGCCTGTGGCTGCTAGTGGAATCCTGGATAATTGAGATTGCAGAATATCCAGGATAAGATATAAGGTGGGAGGTAGCAGGAACGTTGGGGGTGGTGGGGTGGCGAGGGGTGGGTGTTGGTGTTGTGATTCTCAGTTTGGAGATCGGAGGGAGAAGGAGGCATTGTGTGTGTGTGTGTGTGTGTGTGTGTGTGTGTGTGTGTGTGTGTGT